>PVJI01033464.1:0-11214 GCA_004026765.1 Micronycteris hirsuta
TCATCATCCACGTAGCAGGGGTTCTTGCCCCCCAGCTCCAGCGTGACGGGCGTCAGGTGCTTGGTGGCTGCGGCCATGACGATCTTGCCGACCCGAGGGCTCCCTGGGGACATGGGGTTGACCCCTCTTCTCAACTGGCCTTGGCCACATGGTTCAGGCACCACCTCGGATCTGCCCCTCACTCTGCTGCCCCCAGGATCCCACCCCTCCAGGGCCCAGAGGCCTGGCTGGTTACCACCTCCCACCAGCGGCCACAGCCACCTGCCCGCGCAGTCTTTTCAACCATGCGCTTGGATTCTGCAGCGCCCCAGCTCTGGCCGCGGCCACCCTCACCTGTGAAGAAGATGTAGTCGAACCTGTGCTCCAGCAGCTGCCCCGTCTCCTCAGGCCCGCCCAGCACCACGGCAAAGCAGCTCTGCACGGGAGGACAGGAGGCTCAGGGGACATTGTGGGCTCCAGGGACCATCGAACCTCCCTGGCAAGGGCAGGGATGGGGGCTGATGGGGCAGGGCCACCCTCACCTGGTCCAGGTACTGGGGCAGGACCTCAGCCAGGACCTTCTCTGTGCCCTGGCTTATTTCTGATGGCTTCAGCACCACGCAGTTCCCTGCAGTGTCAAATGGGGAACTCTAGGGGGAGCTGGTGACCCCACACCCACCCAGGGGCTGGCCGCTGAACGGAGCGCAGAGACGCAGGGAGGGTGTGGGAGGCTAGTGGCATGACAGGATGGAATTTCGAGACCCCTCCCCCCTTTGGGAAAGGCT
This sequence comes from Micronycteris hirsuta, assembly GCA_004026765.1. Taxonomy (NCBI): domain Eukaryota; kingdom Metazoa; phylum Chordata; class Mammalia; order Chiroptera; family Phyllostomidae; genus Micronycteris; species Micronycteris hirsuta. Next base: position 765 of record PVJI01033464.1, read on the forward strand.
TTTGGGCCAGGAAAGGTGGGGAGGGAGGTTCAGGACCCTCTCCTCACCCGCGGCGAGGGCGCCCACCAGGGGCACCAGGGTCAGGTTCACTGGGTAGTTCCAGGGGGCGATGATGAGCACCAGGCCGTAGGGCTCCTTGCGGATGAAGGCGCAGTCCAGCTGCGTGATCTGGGACACAGGGTGGACGGTGAGGCCCAGCCAAGGGCTACCCGAAAGTCCCCTACTTCTAGGGTCCCGTGGGTGCTGCCCCCATCCAGCTAGCAGCGCACCAGGTTCTTGGCCACTGGCTCATCCTTCATCCAGGTGTTCAGGCTGCTGAGGGCCAGGTGGACCTCGTTCTGGCACAGGATGATCTCGGACAGGTCCGACTCAAAGGCCGACTGGGGTGGGCGTGAAATCCAAGGGTCAGGCGGGGGCAGGACAGGGAAGGGATCGAGTGTGGGGGGTCCCGGAAGGTCCCTACGTCACGGCTTGTTCCCTGGACACAGTCAGCCGTGAGGGGCTCAGACCCTGGGCCAGGTGGCCTGGGCTCCAGTTCCAGCTCGGACACTTCTTAGCTGTGGGACCTTGGGCAAGTCACACAACCCCCACGTGCCTCAGTGTCCCCATTGGTAACAGGGAGACAACAATCAAACCTGCCTCACGGGTTTGTGGAGTTGGTGTGGGGAGTACCTGTTGCGTGCCAGGGAAGGGCTGTTAAGTAAGAAGAACGAGCTGGGGACGCAGCCCACCCCCTGCCTCCCCCCGCCCTTCACCTTGCGCAGGTCCTGCGCCAGCGCCTCCTGCAGAAGTTGCTTGTTCTCCTGCAGGAAGCGGCCCAGGCCCTTGAGCTGCGCAGCCCGGAACTCTGCCGGCCGCGTCCGCCCCGTGCGGAAGGCCTCCCGCAGCCGCCACAGCGTGTCCTCGAAGGGGTCCGTCCTGCCGGGGTGGGGGCAGTGTGGGCTGAGGTCCCCACCTTCTCGGGCACCCACCCCGCCTCTGCCTGCACCACATGGGCTTGCAGACATCCTCACTGGGACTCACGTGTAACCCCAAGGGCCGGGCCTGGCCCTGCACCCCAACACAGGCACCCCACCCACATTCATGCCTGCCCCTCCACCCACACCACCAGGCCACAAGCACGAATGACTGAGGAACAAGATCCTTTGGGCAGTGGTCAGGGCTCCCCTGGGCCTAGCCCGGCACTCTGAGGGTTCCTTGCCTCAGAGGCCACAGAGCTTTTGCCGTGGTAGATGGGGAAACTGAGGTCAGGGTGAACCATAGGCACCAAAAACACAAGTAGGGTTCAGTATCTGCTCTGGGGAGGTGGTCCCGGGTCAAAGTCTCAAAGCAAAGTACGGGGTGGGGTGGGGGGATGGGGGGAGCACCTGGCCAGCGGGGCACCGCCAGAGGTGGGGGCAGACGCAGGCTGGGTGGAGACTGGGTATCTTGTGCCTCTCTGTCTCTCTGTGCCTTTGTGTGTCTGTGTGTCTGTCTGTGTCTATGTCTCTACATTTGTCTGTGTGTGTAGACAGGGGCTGTCTTCAGCCTTCGGCAGCATCTCACGGCCCAAGCCCAGGACCCGAGCCTTGGCCGCGGAGTGGCACGGGTTCAGGCCTGAACCGGCACCTCCACCACCCCGGGGCCTCGGGCGGGCCGCGCCTGCTCTCTGAGCCTGTCTCCTCATCTGGAAAGTAGGGTCATTCAGGCCTGGCCATCCAACGCCAGTGGACATCCTAGGCTATGGTTACTTGGGAACACGAAGCAGCGGGTACCGGCTCAGTGGGCTTTCCCGGCTGAGGAATGCCAGACACAGGCCCGGGGCTGAGCAGTCCCCGGGCAACACTACGGGCAAGCACGCCCTCCCTCCCCATGGCTGCGAGGCCGCCCTTCCTGGCACTATCCGACCCTCCCGTGCGCACAGGGGCTCTCCGGCAGCCCATGGTGGATGCTCAGTGAGGACAGTTCAGTCTTGTCATGGGCTAGAAGAGGACCCGGGTCAAGCACTCCCACAGCCAGGCCTGAGAGTGGGGGCAAGGGTCCCACCTAGACTGCTGCCCCAGAGAGCAGAGGGACAGTGTGACGTCTGTCCAAGATCCCGTTTCCCCTGGAGCGCTTCCTGGATGAGCTAGACCAGAGTGGTGCTGTCCAGGGGCCCACCCTCAGCCCTGAAGCTGGCCTGGAACAGCGCCAGGCCTCGGGGCTCCAGGGCTGCCCCGGAGCTCTGCCTGGCTTGCCACCGTCCCTCCCCTCCCCCAGCTTTCCCTGCCCGGGGCTCGGGCAGCCCCCGGTTCCACCAGCCCCACTCTGACTTCACCTGTGGCTCCCTAGGGCCTCTCTTGGACCCAGTGCCTCAGCCCCGATCAAGGCCCAGAGCAGAGGAGTCTGGGATGAGCTGTGGTGCCTGGGTGTCCTGCTGTCCATCCCAGGACCCCAGCCCCAGCTCAGTTGCCATTTCCCAGGTGAGGCAGGCCAGGCAGGGGTTTCCTGCCTTCCTCAACTGCCTTCATCTGGGTCCTCACTGTGCACACTTGGAAAGCCTGGGGCCAGCTTCAGGTTTAGCTTGTCTGTGGCCAAATCCCCAGGCCCTGATCCACTGCTGCCCGATGAAATGAGGACACAGATGGACTGCTGGGTGGGAGTCAAGGTCAGCAGCGTCCCCAGAGGAACTGAGCTGGACGGCTGGCTCCTGCTTCTCCTGCACAGGGTTGCTTGCCTTGCCCACCCACTGCAGGGGGCAGGGACCCAGGGCTTGCTGAGGCCAGGCCAGCCAGGGACCACTGGCTGCCTCCCAGACCGGGACACAGGTTATTGCAACAGCTGGCCAGCCCTCGGGAGGAACTCACAGTCTAGACGGGACCGATGATAGCACCAAGGGTTTGCCTTACAGACCCGCGTGGATGTGCCGCAGGCCCTGGGAGAGGTCGGCCGGGAACCCCCGGGGAAGCAGGTGTTCTGGGCAAGGGCCCTGGAGGGCGGGTCTTGAGCAACAAGACACAGCTGGGCAGGTCCAGGCCTGACGGGGCTTCACTAGGGAGTCAGGGGGCAGGTGGCTTATCGTGTGGGCAATGGATGCAGCGGCTGCAGCATGGGTCCCGAGGACAGGCCTTACCAGGATCATCTTACCTGGGGCTCGAGGTCCTAGCTGGGATGGTAAGGAAGCCAAGGCTCCGAGAGGTGACCTGAGCTGCCCTCTGGACAGCTGGGACACCTGGGTCCCGTCCCTCCCCACAGCCCATCCTCCTCTAGCACCGGGTCCCCGCGCCAGTCTGTGCCTGAGCTTCCTATCGACTTCGCAGCATCTTTCTGCAGCGTCCGGACTGTCTACAGGGAGAAGGCAATGCTTCCGGAGCCAGAGCTCAGCAGTGCGCGTTGCCCTTACAACCTGAAACCAGCCTCACTTCTGGCCTCTCCCCGCAAGAAGCTCCCCGTTCCTCTCCCCCACTTCCTGGCACAGCTCTAGTGACACCAGTCCATCTCTGCCTCTTCCCCCAGCCTGGGAGCACGCTGTCCCCACCCTGCACCGGCCAGCACGCAGGGCTCCTCTGAGGCTGCTCCCAGGCGCTACCATCGGGGATAGCACTGACCCAAGGGCACACCGAGGGCAGGACACTGCCTACCCCACTGTGTGAAGCCAGGCCCCAGCCCTCGGCCCCTGCTCTGTGGCCCACATCCCGTTCCCCCCATGTGCTAACCCACCCCCCAGTGTTTGTGACCCTCTGGCCCCTCTGCCCCTGAGGGGCCCCACGGCCCCACATACGCCAGTGTGGGCTGCGACCTTGAATCCTTCACTGCGCCTTTGCCTTCTTTGCTTGACATTCTGCCTCCAAATGAGCCAACTCTGCCAGTGCCCGGGTCTCCTGCGCGCCTCTGCTGCCTGCAGGTCCTCCTAGGAAACCCTGGCCACCACCAGACTCCCTCTCCCCACGCCCAGAAATGGAGGGTGCCAGCCCCAACCCCGTTCACACACCTACGCTTCTCCCAGGTTGGAAGCATCCCTCCCCAGCCCCAGGCTCAGCTGGCTCTGGAACAGACCTAGTGACTGCAGGCGGTTGGGAAATCACAGCAGAAAAACCCAGGGTGTGAGGGAATTACAGGATGAGAGAGTATCTGCAGGACCCTAGGGCCAATGCTGCTTCCTTCAGGACGCCTTCCACCCACAAAGCCCTGCACCCCCACCCCACCCACAGGCTCCTTCGTCCTCAGAGCAGGGGCAGGGGCCCCGCTGTTGCAGAGAGAGCCCGGCCAGCCAGGGCACCTGTGGCTGCCCAGGTCCATCGACCCTTTGTTCCTTTATTCTCCTGTTTACCGTGTGGCCCTGGGCAAGCTCCTGAGCCTCTCTGAGTCTCTCTGAGGTACCAGTAGTGCTTAATTGTCATGGCTTTTTTTTTAGATTTTATTTATTTATTTACTTTTAGAGAGAGGGGACAGGTGGGAGAGAAACATCAATGTGTACTTGACTCTCGCATGTCCCAACAGGGCACCTGGCCTGCAACTCAGGCATGTGCTCTGACTGGGAATCGAACCAGCGACCCTTTGGTTTGCAGGCCGGCACTCAATCCACTGAGCTACACCAGCCAGGGTGCTTTTGGTTCATTTTCTATTGTGTTATTTCGATTTTGTCTTATTGATTTGCAGGAATTATTTATACATTCGCAATAGTAATCTTTTGTTTGCCACGTATCTCTTTTTTAAGTTAATAAACTTTATTTTCTAGAGCAATTTTAGGTTCACAGCAGAACGAAGCAGAAAGCACAGGCTTCCCCCGCACACACACGGAGTCAACACCCCACTGTTAGCACCCCACCAGGGCGGCACATTTACGGTCTGTGAACAGGCATTGACGCGCCGTCACCCGAAGCCCACGGTTCCCACGAGGGCTCACGCATCCTGTGGGCTTTGACAAGCACATAATGAGGTGTATCCAACACTGGAAAGTCCTACAGAATAGCTTCACCGCCCTAAAGAGTATCCTCTGTGTTCTGCCTGCTCATCCCTCCCATCCCCAAACCCCTCCCTCCCTGGTAACCACAAATTTTCTTCTTTTAACTGTTTCCACAGTTTTGCCTTTTCTAGAATTCCATATGGCTGGAATCATATGGTATGTAGTCTTTTCTCATTGGCTTCTTTCACTGAGCAATATGCATTTACATTTCTTCCATGTCTTTTCTTCTTAGCCCTGAATAAAACTCTTGTCGGGGCCCGGCTGGTGTGGCTCAGTGGATTGAGCGCGGGCTGGGAACCAGAGGGTCCCGGTTCGATTCCCCGTCAGGGCACATGCCTGGGTTGCGGGCCGGGTCCCCGGTGGGGGCCATGTGGGAGGCAGCCATCCATTGCTCTTTCTCTCTCCCTTCTCCTCTCTCTGAAAATAAATAAATAAAATCCTGGATGGCCCAGGAGCAACCACATGGACCTGAGGCTCGGCGCTGCTGGCTGCTGGACTCTGCGTCATGAGGTGTGACCCAAGGCCAACGTGATGCGAGCGATGAAACCCAGGGAGACTATCTGAACGTCTGTTTCATATGGGTTTGTATTCACTGTTCAAACAGGCGACTAGAGAGTGCCCCTGAGCAAGCGCGCGTAACTTGTGCAGGTAACCTGGTAGCCTGGTGTTGTGTGACCTGTTTTAAAAATAAAGGATCTTGAAATTTGAAACAAAAGCAGCTGCGTTTCTGTGCATAATCAATGAACAATCTGAAAAGGAAATTTAAAAACAATGTCATTTGCAATAGTACCCAAAGGAATGAAATACCTAGGAATAAATTTAACCAAGGCAAAGAAAGGTGTTACACAGACCTACAAAGCATGGCCGAAAGAAGCTAGAGAACTTATCAACAAGTGGAAAGGTAATCCATGTCCACGGATTGGAAAACGTGAGGGTTTTTTTTAAACACATAATTCCATTTTTTCCCCAGAAGACAATTTTCCTTCAACCTTTAAGGATTCAGCCCCTTACGTGGGCTTTGGAGGAGGCCGTGGGAGTCCTTGCCAGCGGGGAAACAGAGGGGGGCGTGGCCGGGCTTCAGGAGAAGGGTTCCTGATCCCCTCGCTGGGACCAGCGCAGCTCACGGGGTTACGTGGTCTCACATGAGGCTTGGGAAGCACGTGGGCAGAGAAGATACTTCAGCCTGATGGCTCTGGCCTCTGTTGTGTATCGAATGATGAACTTTTTTTAAAAAGGATTTTATTTATTTATTTTTAGACAGAAGGGATGGGAGGGAGAAAGACGGGAAAGAAACATCAATGTGTGGTTGCTTCTCACGTGGCCCCCACTGGGGACCTGGCCTGCAACCCAGGCATGTGCCCTGACTGGGAATTGAACTGGCGACCCTTTAGTTCGCAGCCCGCGCTCAATCCACTGAGCTACACCAGTCAGGGCTCGAATGATGAACTTTTTTAAAAAAGAGATTTTATTTATTTACTTTTAGAGAGAGGGGGAGGGTGAAAGAGAGGGAGAGAAACATCGACGTACGAAAGATACATCAATCGGTTGCCTCTCACTCACTCCCAACCAGAACCTGACCCACAACCGAGGCACGTGCCCTGATCCAGCTGGTGACCAAACAGGCCAGTGTTCAAGCCACTGAGCCACACCAGCCAGGGCAGATTGATGAACTTCTTTTTTTTTTTTTTTAAAGATTTTATTTTTATTTATTTTTAGAGAGAGGGGAAGGGAGGGAGAAAGAGAGGGAGAGAAACAACAATGTATGGTTGCCTCTCACATGGCCCTCACCGGGGACCTGGCCTGCAACCCAGTCATGTGTCCTGACTGGGAATTGAACCGGGACCACTTGGTTCCCAGCCCGTGCTCAATCCACTGAGCTACACCAGCCAGGGCTGATGAACTTCTTAATGGCCTTGACCTTGGAAACACATTGGGCACAGTAGGTACAGCAAATAGGCTGCTTTTGGCCCGCACCTTCTTTTTGGACAACCGCTGTTCCTTTTTTTCTTGGTCATCTGGGAAGCGAGGACCCAAGAGCTGGAAAACTTGATCATTGTTACCTTACTGTGGCAAGACCCCCCAAAGCCGCCTATGAAACAGTGCAGTTTCTATCAAAATTCCAATGTTGTGAAGAAATGGAAAAGCTGACCCTCATACATAATTGCCAGGGGCCCTAAATATCCACAACAACGTTTGAAAGGAAAACAAAGTCGGGGGACTTACATTCCATGACTTCTAAACTCACCACAAAGCGTCAGTCATCCAAAGCAGTGCGCTCCTGCCGCGCGTGCAGACGCACAAACCAATGGGATGAGATCGGGAATCCAGAAACGAGCCCGGCATCCGTGGCCCGACTGCTTTCCAGCAAGGGTGCCAAGAGCGCTCAGGAGGGAGAAAATAGTCTCTCCAGCAAATGGTGTGCAGGCCACGGGATAACCACATGCAAAAGCTGAATGCCTACCTCGCTCCAGATACAAAAATTAACTCAAAATGGGTCAACAGCCTAATACAGGAGCTGAAACAATAAAACTCTTAGGAGAAAACATAGGGGTAAATCTTCGTGACCTTGGATTTGGCAATGGATTCTTAGATGTGACACCAAAGCACGAACAAACAAAAACATAGATGAAGCAGGCGTTAACAAAATTTAAAACTTTTGTGCATCAAAGGACATTATTTTTTTCTTTATCTTTATTGTTGACTCTATTACAAATGTCCCCATCCCCCCCGCCGCTGTCCACCCCCCTCCACCCAGCCCCCAGACCCCCTTCCCTCTGGCCTTTCCCACGCTGACGTCTGTGTCTATGAGTTGTGCAAATATGAATCACAGGACATTGTTAAGAAAGTGAAAAGAAATTTCAGAATGGGAGGAAATATTAGGAAATTGTATATCTGGTAAAGGTCATATACCTAGACTATATAAAGAATACAACTCAGCCCTGGCTGGTGCAGCTCGGTGGACTGAGCGCGGGCCGGGAACCAAAGCATCCCGGTTCGATTCCCAGTCAGGGCACATGCCTGGGTTGCAGGCCAGATCCCCAGTGAGGGCCATGTGAGAGGCAACCACACACTGATGTTTCTCTCCCTCTCTGTCTCCCTCCCTTCCTCTCTCTCTAAAAAATAAATAAATAAAATCTTTAAAAAAAAAGAATACAACTCAGCAAACAGGCAAACAACTCCACTTGAATATGGACAAAGGACTCGAATAGACATTTCTGCACTTCATACCCACAAGCATGGCTTGAATGAAACAACAACAAAATGCCATAAAAACAGAAAACAACGCGTGTTGGCAGGGATGTGGGGAAACTGGAATCTTCAAAGACTGCTGGTGGGAATGTAAAACTGTGCCTCTGCTTTGGACAAGAGTGTGGCTGCTTCTTGAAAAGTGGAACATCGGGTTAACATGTGGTCAAGCCTAGGTATAGAACCCCCACTTCCAAATGAAAAGCAGGTGTTCGAATAAACACGTGTTCACAGATGTTTGTAGCAGCCCTGTACACAACAGCCAAAATGTGCGAACGACCCAAGTATCTGTTGATGGATGATGAAGAAACAAAATACGGTGTAAGGAATGGGCGCGGGGATGTTAGTCACCCATAAAAGGAATCAAATGCTGCTATGAACCTAAAGCCTCTCAAGCAAACCAAGTCTGTCTAACAAAAAGGAGGCGCCACTAACAAACAGCACGGCATGGACGGACCTTGGCGGCGTCCTGCTAAGCGGGAGAAACCAGACAGAAAAGGTCACTTACTGTCTGGGTCCGTTTACGCGAAATGTCTAGAAGAGGCAAATCCATGGAGACGAAGCCAACTGGTGGTGGCCGGGGGCAGGGCAGGGGGAGGGCAGTGGCTGCCTCACGGGTGTGGGGCGTCCTTCTGGGGTGATGAAAACGTTTGGAAACTAGCATGCGGCGGCGGTTGCATAACATCCCAGAGGGAGAAAACCACCCTGAACTGTAACTTTAAAGTGGTTGGCTGCATGTAATTGGAATTTTACCTCCATAAAAATAAAAAACGATGATTCCATGTTCTCCTGCTTTTTCCGGTTCTCGCTTGTGTGCTCAGATGAAGCTGCCAGCCGGGAGACGTCCTAGAAAAAGGCCCGTGGCGTAGCTGCATCCTCACCTGGACCTTGGGTCCACCGCGCTCACTGGGGTGCTGGCGGAATGCACTTCCTCACGGTTGTAGCACTGAGGTCCCCGTTTTCTTTTCTTTTGTTAAATCCTCACCCAAGGATATGTTTACTGATCTGAGAGAGAGAGAAACACTGCTCGGTTGCCTCCCACACGTGCCCCGACTGGGGATTGAACCCAAAACTTAGGTATGTACCCTCCCAGGGAATTGAACCTGCAACTTTTTGGTGTACCAGATGGCACTCCAAACAACTGAGCCACCCAACCATGGCTGAGGTCCCCATTATTTTTTTTCCTTCCTTTCTTTTCTTTCTCTCTCTTTCCCTCCCTCCCTTCCTTCCTTCAATGACAGGAGGCTGGAAGAGAGGGAGACATGGAGAACGTCCCCGTGTGGCCACCAAAACGTTAGGGTGGTCAGTGACACAGGCTGTGAAAGAATTCACAAAGAGAAGAAAGTATAGAGAGTAAAGTTTTTATTCACACCCCCCAAAAGGAGAGGGCATGGTAGGGAGAGACACAGCAGCCCCCCATTTTCCTGCTGGCGGTCAGCCAGGGGTTCCTCAGACCAAGAGGAGATACATGGCCACCTTCTTTTTTTTTTTTAAGATTCTGTTTATTTATTTTTAGAGAGGAGAAAGAAGGGAGAGAAAGAGAGAGAGAGAAACATCAACATGTGGTTGCCTCTCGCACACCCCCACCAGGGGCACCTGGCCCACAGAGGCGTGTGCCCTGACTGGGGAATCAAACCAGCGACCTTTTGGTTCCCAGGCCCACGCTCAATCCACTGAGCCACACCAGCCAGGGTGCATGGCATTCTTTTAAAGGACTCGCCTAATTAGCTGGGGCCCGCCCATGATCTGCCCTTTGCTGAACTGACTGGGAACCTGGTCACCGGGCCGCCCTCCCCCCACAGCCCTGCCCACACTCACCGGGAGGACGGCAGAGCCTGCGAGGCGGCTCAGCATCCTGCCTGCCACAGCGTGTTTTACCTGTTAGAGGAAAACCACCAGGTCCACTCAGCAACCACGGGGAGGAGATGACACAATGGTGTTAAGGGTCACGAGTCAGAGCTCACGGAAACCATGTGAGAAGCTGACCCTACACATACCTAATCCACAGCTTCATCCTCAAAGCTGGGGGAGGCGGATGCGGGGTGTCTAAACCTGCCCCTTTGGGGTCTGCTGTCTTTCATCCACAGCGGTGTGTCTCTCTGTGTGTTCTGTAGTTTTGGACCACGAGCTCAGCTTCTAAAGGGCTTTACCTGATCAAAAGCAGAAAGCAAGCAAAACATAACCAGAGACATTGAAATTAAGAACAGTCTAACAATAGCCAGGGGGGCGGGGGGAGGGGACAATGGGGAGAAGGGTTTTCAGGAATCACTGTAGAGGACA
>PVJI01033465.1:0-11254 GCA_004026765.1 Micronycteris hirsuta
TTCAATCCCTTTTTCTTCTCTTCAATCTTATATCCTGCATGTGGGGATAACAAGATACTGCAAGGAGCCCCAGGTATCATACCTATAGGGTTTTCTCGAAGTTCCATGACTGGGCTTTGGTTCTAAGTGAGAGTCTGAGAAGATACCTCCACTGACCGGTGTAGCATTTCTTTCATAGCATTGGGCAAGATTAAGAAGCCATAATAGAGCCAATATGCTGATTTGGTGTGACACTCACTCACAATGGACAAGGATGAGTTTAGAACTCTGGGATCCTGATGGTTTACCACTGACCCTTGGGTTTGTGCCACATATGTACATTTAGACCATGGTGCCACTTCTGATCTACAACACTCAATGTTGGGTGAAAGTGGTGGCAGGTATCATTTATCCTGTATACCTCCTTTACCCCATAGCTTTCACCCAGAGCATCACTGAACTCCTTCTGTAGGCCTCATATCATTTGTCAATATGTCTTCTGGGGATGGCCATGCCAATCTCTTATGAAGGCTTTTGAGATCATTTCCCTGCACTACTGTTACAGGGTGCAGCCAAAAAATGGGCCCAAACAAAGATTTTTAGTGGGGTCCAGAACTCAAGGTATCCAGGAAATATTGGAAAAATGTATATAGAATGTCCTCACCCCCACAGGTCTGAACTGGGTGGGGGATGGGACTCCTGGAGCAACATTCAGAGCTTTGGGCATGGGAGCAGCTTTGCAGCCAGCCTCTGCCATGGTCATTAACATATCTATAACCTTTAACCGGTTCCATAGATATGTTAAATAGCTGTGGCCATGCTTTGAGCCAGGGGGATGGAGGAGATTTCCACCCAGGATGTAGCCGAGAGGCAACTCCCCCTAGACACAGCGCCTGCGTGAAAACTGGGAGATGGTTGGCTCTGGGCCATGGGGTCACCCCTGCCCACAGCTAACATGGCAGCCCAGGAAAACTGGAGGAATATGAAGTACTGGCAGGTGTAGCCGAATGAAGGAGGGGTCAGAAATGGAGAAGGTCGGCGTGGGGGATTTAAACTCAGACACAGCAGCCATAGCTCTCTCTCTTGGAACACGCAGTTTTTGGTGAGAGGGGAGAATCCCACAGCTTTGGGGCTCCCTTTGCCATGCGGCTTGGGAGGCTGGGAAGCAAGATGTAGCAGCGATGCTGGGCTCTCTCTCAGCGGTTTGGGGGAGTGCAGGAGAGACGCTGCGGGAAGGACCCTCTCTGGGACCATGCGGCTGAAGAGTGGGGACCCCTCAGCCTGAGAAACAGAGGCAGGACCACGTGGCTTTGGGTGCCTTCCTTGGCCACATGGCCTAGAAAGCAGCAGAGACTTTGCCTGGAAGAAACGGAGTAAATGGACTCTTGCTGGTGGACCATGAAAAGGTGCCACATGGTTTTGGATTAACTGGGAATTGCAGTGGCGACACAGTGGATGGTGTTGGAACTGAGGATCTGCCTGTATCACACTTCTACTTCTCCTACGGGAAAAGGGGGGGAAGGAAGGACTGCGGTTGTTTGTAGATATTCTAGAGAACTTCAGTATTTTAAAGGAGACCTTAAGTCATTATCCCAGGCCTGTATAACATGTAAATAAATAATTCTTTTCCTTTTCACAAGTCTCTGGTATTAAGAGACGTTTTTCCATTGGCGGCGTGCATAACGGACCTGTGGAGCGGGGTTGGGACATCGTTGGATGTGCCCCGGCACCCTTTGCTTGGTAACACTACCAACAGAACTTTCCAGTTAATATCCTCTCTTTTCCCTAATCAATATGGTCATGTACTCTCCTAGATTGGTCTTACACCTGCCAGAAGATGGACAGATTTTCATATATGAACAGGACAACTCTTCATTTTCATTCTTTGCCAATTGGCCCCTTGCCTATCTTCATTTCTGGTGGCAGTGTGTGGAATGCAGGGTATAGTCAACATAAAAAATCCCATTCTAGGAATGCAGAAATTTCATCCTAGGGAGCTCAAGAGAGGACATGGTTAGAAGATGTGCTATTCTACATGTATGCTATAAAATGTCAAACAGTAAATCCAACATAACTAAGAAACAACGTATCATTTACACCTTCCTGCATAGTCTTGGGGAGGTTTGCATTTGTGGTCATCATTAACAAAGCAGAGTTAACAGTATCTGAGAGTCAATTGGAAGCTTATATTACTGAGTGGCCTGATAGATAATGGCAGGGTCATGAGTAATGGTATAGCCAGCATTAAGTTAATAGTACCAGGGACCTGCAGAGTCAAAATCTAGACTGTTTCAATACCAGCAGATTCTGAATATCAATGGCATGTGAGTAAAATTAACAGCAATACTTTCTTTACTTTGCATGGGATATATGAAATCATCCATGAATGGTGCATTGGACAATAATGAACATGAAGAGATGTTTCCTGGACCTGAATAAGAAAACATGGAACATGAATCCTACATGAATCTTCATATGCACTGATAGGGTAATAAACAAATGGAGAAGTCCCTCCTCTTTCCCTAGTGTGCTAAATTTTAAGCAACAAATCACTATACCCTGAACAGTGATTCAAGGACCCATGAATTTTATTATACAAGTTCTCATTAAATTTTTTATAGGGGGCCACAATAATATTTGCCTGCACCCCAAGGGACAGCCCTGACTTTACCTACTCTTTTACCAATCTTCTTGGCCACCTCACTCTATTACCCATCTACAACAACACCCTGAAAAATTGTAGACTTGAATAAACTAAACTAAGAGTTTCCCCTGGGCCTACCTTTAAGCTTCTGAGTGAAACAGGGGGAGCAATCACATCATACACAGTTGGATCCTGTTATATACTCACTGACTTCATCTGGGCCTGTTGTTCCCCCAATGTACTTTTCTCTTCCATTCCTCAGAATCATTTCTTTAAACATCCACATTTTGCAAGGCTTCAACCACTTACCTCTACTTTCCCTTCACTTTAGATGACCCAACCTACCATTTCACAGAGAAAATTGATGCCACCAAATAAGAATTTCCAGCCACTAAGCCTACAAGCATGTGTACTCACCTCCTTCACTCCACTTCCAACAGAAGTTTTCCTTCTCCTGTCTAATAAAATCACAATACCTTTAACCAGAATCTTGGTTCTCAAGGATTCACTGAGCTGAATTATCTTTGTACTCCTGTGTTTTCTCTTTTCTATATACCAGGTTCTTCCAAACAGCATTTAAATATGCTCAAGTCTCTTGTATCTTAAAATTCCTTCCATTAAACTTCAAACTCCCTTTTAGAAACTCCCAGGCTCTCTATTTCCCATTCACAAATTTTTCAAAATAGTTATTAACATTCAGATCCTCTATTATCTTACTTCTAACTCCTTAACCCTGTGCAATCAGATTTCTACCTCCATTACCCTATGAAGTTGTTCTAGACAACATTGTCAATGATCTCCATGTTGCTTAATTAAAAAGACATATCCATGTTTATTTTGCTTAACTTTCCAGCAACACTGAACACCAGAGACCCCTTTTCTTTTACTTCTTAGACCCTCTAAGAAGTTTTGGTTTCCATGAGGGGAGTAAAAGCATGCTTGAAGCATGAGTAATAGCTGTGGGCAAGGTGTTTCCAAGGCCAGAATGCAGGTAATGAATGAACAATGCAAGGCTGAGTGAAGGCAAGGATAATTGAGAAGTTATGAGGACACAGCCTAGGCTCTACAGTTTGAAATTGCAATGGGTGCAATTGGGGAAAACAAGGTAGCTTTATTGAATGGTGTGAGACAGTGATAGGCAACAGAGGGACAGGAAGAAGCCACCAGAAGTGTGTGTTGGTGGGAGGAACTGAGAGCTATTTCTCAGAATGAGGAACTGGAAAGACAATATCACTGAAATGGCAGGAGGTAGAGCCTTGTAGGTGGTCCTACTAATTGAAAAGTCTGTGCTTGGGGCCCCAGCTGGGTAAAGAATTACCAATTGGGCTAGAGAGCCAGGCTGAGAGAACCCTGAAGTCTTGAGAACTCAGAGAGGCAATAGAGGTGGAGAGGGCAGGCTTTTAGGTGCCAGAAGAGGGAAGAAGTTGTGTTTGGGTCTGCAGCTCCCAAAATCAGAGCAGAGTTTTGGGTTATGAAGGCACTTGAAGGCAGCTGCATTTATGGGAGGACAAGGGAGAGGGGCAGAGGGGCCTATGCATCTGAGAAGATGAGTGGCTGGGAGGTGAGGTGAGGCCTGGCCACCATAAGGGCCCAGGAGTAAAAGATGAGTGTAGTGTCCTAGTGGAGGGAAGGGAGGACAAACTCACCCAGGCCAGCCTTCTGGAGAGCTCTCAGGAATGGCCTAGCTGAGCTTTGGGCATGGCTTTCACTGCTGAGGAAGAAATTTCCTTTTGGATGACATCTTAATCACCACCACAACAATAGGATCTTTAGGGAACAAAGTATAATTTGGGCTTCATTTGAAGGGCTAGGAACATGGGTGCTGTTTTTATTATTTCTTCAAGCTTATAAGAAGAGAAACTCAGATGTGAAATTTATTTGTCTAGATATTTGAACATTTACAGATAACCCCATTCTCCTCCTGGCAATCTATTAAAGTGGTGATAAGACTTTCAATTACTTGCTTACTATCAGTTTCCCCCACTAGAATGGGAGGGCAGGGACCTTGTCAGTCTTCTCATTGTCACATTTACTCTACTTAGGATAGTGCCTCGTACACAGTGAGCTGGGCCCTCTATAAGGGTTAGCTCAATGAATGAATGCTTATAGACATTGTTCTGATCATGATAGCAGGGTATAGAGATGGAATGCTCAAATTGTCCCATAAATATAGTCACCTTAGAGAACTTTGAATATGGCAGAGAAAAAGGAAAAACAATTGCAAAGATGATCAGTAATTCCTAGGAGAAAATAACTGGAAAAGAGGTAAAGAACAAAACAAATGGCCTCAGATGTCAATATCCCAGTGGAACATGGGGAATGAGGAAAGCAGCTTTGGTACTTAAAGACAAAGTGGTAAATACAGTCTTATAGATGTCACTGAGATGTGCAGTGATGTGACTCATGGCTGGAAGCAACTTTGAAAATGCGTATTTTGTCCAAAAAGAACAGCTCTGGTAGATAAGGAGACAGAATGGCATTTAAAACAAACAGCTATCCAAGGCTGTAATGCTGAAGCTCAATGAAAAACAAATAGGCAGGGGAAAAAGCCAATGTCTTGCACCTGCTCCCTCAGTCAGTGTTTACTCCATGAATGAATAAGTGATGAAATCTTCTTGTAGGAGAAGTGCACAAAACACCTAGATTTTTGGGAGGTGTTAGTTACTGTGTGGATTTCAAAACAGACCTAAAGACAAGTTCCACCAGTGACGGGTGGCTGGCAGATCTTTAAGTCCTCTTTACTAAATTGATGCGGACACCAGCCTGCAGTGTCCGTGGCATTTCGGTTGAGAGTTGAGACACGAGACAAATTCACATGGACTACCGAGTCCTGTGGAGGAAAAGGGAAGGCATGGCCACTCTTTCAAGAGGAGAGCCTGCCGACTTTTGCCTTGACAGGCTTTTATTGTCTTTCAGGGCACATTACATTGAGGGTGGTTTTCATTTACTATGCACAGGTCCTCATTGACTGTGCATAGGATCACTGTAGGTGATCACCTTTTACAGATAACAGAGGAGAGGATGTTGCTAATTACATCAAGAAAGGAGGATATTTGCAAGTGTAAAGGGCAAGTGGTTGAACTGGTTACACTCATCCTTGGAAGGTTTAGCATGGACTTTTGGAAGTTACTTTAGAGATATGCAGTAAATGTTGCTTCAATTCAGGGTGAGGGATTTTAGCAAAAAGCAAGTACAATGCAGGCCTGATTCCCCATGGGAGAACCTGTCCGTAGGCATGAGTCCTGTGTCGCTCTGCACTGGTCCCTCCAAGTGGGAGCTGGGCCCACGCCACGCAGAGCGGTCTCCCATACTAGACGACTTATAAGACTGCAGCACTTGATCTAACTGATTGATTATTTCTCATCACATTAAATTCCTTTTCACATTTGCTGTAGTTACAGTCCTGGCTACCTTCCTGGACCATCATAACAACCCTATCCAGCCATGACAGCGCAAGGACTGGAACTGGATAACACAAGTTCCAGGAGGTCCAGCTTCTGGAAATTTTAGGGCTCCTTACCATATTTCAACTGAGATGAAAGAAATTAGAGTTAGCACCTTTATTGTCATTCAATAATGTTTACTGAAATGAATCTAATCTATCCCTTTCATCCCAACTGCCCTCCCACACTCACACTTTACAGGTGAAGATATCAACACCTAGAGAATGGAAGGCACTTGTCAAAGTTCCATGGTGAAAGAGCTGGGACCAGGGTCCCAGGTTCCCAACTCTAGAGTTAGTACTTTTCCCCATCTCTACGTCATTCATTTTGGGAATTGCTAGTCTTCTCTGTTTACTCTGGCTTCCACTCCCTGACGGTAGCTTTTATAAAGCTCTCTTACTTGTCGCTTATTCCCTCCTTCCTCCTTCACATTACCCATACTAAATTTTTGATAGATTCTCCTTAGCCATATTATTTGTCTTCTGCACTGCTACTCTCTTTCCCTGGGATAGTTTCATCTTGATAAAGAGGCTTGGTATCTTTAGTAGAAGTGATCAACAAAGTCAGGAAAAAGTCTTCAAGTGGATACTATATGTAAAGTGGGATGAGCAAGCTGTACATTCAGTAGTTGCATTTAGTGTGTCAGTCTGGGAAAAGTACTACAGGTCTTTGGGAAGTTGGCTAACATGCTATTTAATTTCTATATTATGCTTTTCCTCAAAAGACACAGAAATCCTCATTTGTACTCATTCAGGAAGTGAGTATGTTGGAAATTTAATGCCAAAGATTTGAAACACTGGTTTAAATATCCTGGAAAGACACTTGGGTAAATTTCAGGTTGTGATTTAAATGTGAAAAATAAAACCATAAATATGTAGAACATATAGGTGAATATTTTTATACTACTGAAGAGCAGAAGAGATCCTTTTCTAGTATGACTTTAAAGACAGGAACTATAAAGTAAAAGATAAATATATTTCATTACATATAAATCCACAGCTTTTGCACAGCACACAGAAACAACAAATTGTGAAAAGTTGCAACCTACACAACAACAAGTACACAGTCTGAATATTTTAAAACTCTTAAAAATCTATGAGAAAAAGATAACTCAACAAAGCAAAGAGCAAATAACACAAACGGTAATGTCAAGAAAAGTTAATAAAGATTTAAAAAGCTGTTCAATCAAACTATTACTCAGAGAAATGCATTGTTGGTGTGAGTATGGATTAGTGCAAACTTAGTTCAGAGCAATCTGGAGAAGTGTGTGAATCAGACAAATACAAGAGTGGACAAAAGTAGGTTTATAATTGTGAATACACAAAACAGTTTATTTTTGTATTATTATGTATTTTTAACTATGACATTATTTTTTCTTATTATAATAAAGCTACTTTTGCACATCCATGTATGTAAAAACTCTTGTTCACAAAACACAACCTATTAGAAAAAATTTAAATGTCCATTAATGGGACTTAGTTAACTAAGCTATTGGTGTACTGAGATAAAGGAATATTATGGATGTGTTAAAGATTATGATGTAAATCTTTTATACTGACATTAAATAATGTCCTCAACATATTATTAAGTGAGAAAATTAGGTTACAGAAAAATATACATAAAATAATCTCTATTATGAAAAAAGCTCATTTGAGTATGATAAAATCCTGCACCTACATCAAAATTTTAGTTATAATTTCTCTAGTGTGACTATTATGAAGAACTGTATGCCAAGAAATATGAAAACCTAGGTGAAATGGACAAATTTCTAGAAAAATATAATCTTCCAAAACTCAATAAAGAGGAAGCAGAAAGCCTGAACCGACCAATAACAGCAGACGAAATTGAACCAGTAATCAAAAAACTCCCAACACACAAAAGCCCTGGACCAGATGGTTTCACTGGAGAATTCTACAAAGCATTTAAGGAAGAGCTAAACCCTATCCTTCACAGACTATTCCAAAAAATCCAAAATGATGGAAGACTCCCAAACTCTTTTTATGAAGCCAGAATCATCCTAATCCCAAAACCAGATAAAGATACAACAAAGAAAGAAAACTTCAGGCCAATATCACTGATGAACATAGACGCTAAAATCCTCAACAAAATATTGGCAAACCACATCCAGCAACACATTAAAAACATCATACACTGTCATGAATTCTGGACAGCAGGATTCGTATGCCATGGCTGCATGTAAATAATTTTTTAAAACATTTTATTTATTTATTTTTAGAGAGAGGAGAAGGGAGGGAGAAAGAGCAATGTATGGTTGCCTCTCACATGGCCCTCACTGGGGACCTGGCCTGCAACCCAGGCATGTGCCCCAACTGGGAATCGAACCGAGACCTTCTGGTTCCCAGCCCGCGCTCAATCTACTGAGCTACACCAGCCGGGCTGCATGTAAATAATTGTACACGTAATATACTGGACTAGAAATTCTGGGACCATGCAACCCCTCCATTATCATCTTGGAGAGGCCTCGAGCCACGTGTCGATTGGCTTTTTTATTGCTGTTCTCCGGGATATTACCTCAGAATGGTATTCATTAACCATGTGTAGATTGTAGATTTGCTTTAGGTGGTAGACAGCCTGGAAGGTACATCAAAAGGGTTATGCAAAGACAAGAGGTATGGCTGAACTTCGAAAGGATTAGCATCGGTCTAAGGAAGCTGGTTAAGCATTAGCATTTGTTCTTTTGATCCAGAGAGAGAGAGATTTTTAGCAAGAGCAAGAGTTAACTCTAGAAAATATGCCATCCTGATTTACCCACAGGAAATTCCACTGTCACACATGTGGGGCCTGATTGCTGACCCATGTTCCATGGAAGTTTTTCTCACGTGAAATATTAGAGCTACATTTCCCCTGTGGGATGCATGGATTTCCTTTAATACACCATGACCAAGTGGGATTCATCCCAGGGATGCAGGATGGTACAATATTTGCAAAACAATAAACAAAATACATCACATAAACAAAAGCAAAGACAAAAATCACATGATCATATCAATAGATGCAGAAAAAGTATTCAATAAGGTACAGTACCCATTTATGATAAAAACACTCAGCAAAGTGGGAGGAGAGGGAGCATTCCTCAACATAATAAAGGCCATCTATGAGAGACCTACAGCCAACATTTTACTCAATGGACAAAAATTAAAATCTTTCCAACTAAGATCAGGAACAAGACAAGGTTGTCCACTATCACCACTTCTATTCAACATAGTACTGGAAGTTTTAGCCTCAGCAATCAGACAAGAAAAGGAAATAAAAGGCATCCAAATTGGAAAGGAGGAAACAAAACTGTCGCTGTTTGGAGATGACATGATAGTGTACATAGAAAATCCTATATACTCCACCAAAAAACTACTTGACCTAATAAATGAATTTGGCAAAGCAGCGGGATACAAAGTCAATATCCAGAAATCAAAGGCAGTTTTGCATACCAACAGTGAAATATCATAAACAGAAATCAGGACAAAAATCCCATTTGATATAGCAACAAGAAAAATAAAATACTTAGGAATAAACCTAGCCAAGGAGGTAAAAGAACTGTACTCAGAAAACTACACAACACTGAAGAAAGAAATCATGGAAGACACAAACAAATGGAAACGTATACCTTGCTCATGGATCAGAAGAATCAACATCATCAAAATGTCCATACTACCCGAAGCAATTTATAGATTCAATGCAATCCCTATCTAAATACCAATGGCATATTTCACAGATACAAAACAAACACTTCAAAAATTTATATGGAACCAGCCCTGGCTGGCGTAACTCAGTGGATTGAGTGCGGGCTGGCAACCAAAGGGTCCCGGTTCGATTCCCAGTCAGGGCATATGCCTGGGTTGTGGGCCAGGTCCCCAGTGGGGGCCATGTGAGAGGCAACCACACACTGCTGTTTCTCTCCCTCTCTTTCTCCCTCTCTTCCCCTCTCTCTAAAAATAAATAAAATATTTTAAAAGAATTATATGAAGCCATAAATGACCCCGGATATCCGCTACAATTTTGAGAAAGAAGACCATAGTGGGAGGGATCACAATACCTGCTATCAAGCTGTATTACAAGGCCACTGTAATCAACACAGCCTGCTACTGGCATAAAAACAGACAGATAGACCAATGGAACAGAATAGAGAGCCCAGAAATAAACCCAAGCCCTACTGGCAATTAATCTTTGACAAAGGAGGGCAGAAGCATAAAATGGAATAAAAATAGCCTCTTCAACAAATGGTGTTGGGAAATCCGGACAGCTCCATGCAAAAAAATGAAACTCAAGCACCAACTTACACCATACACAAAAATAAATCCAAGGTGAACAAAAGACTTAAATGTAAGTCGTGACACCATAAAAGTTCTAGAGGAAAACATCGATAGGAAAATCTCAGACCTTACATGCATCAACATCTTCAATGATATGTCCCCTAGAGCAAGGGGCATAAAGGAAAGAATAAACAAATGGGACTTCATCAAAATAAAGAGCTTCTTTGGGGCTAAAGAAAGCAATATTAAAATAAAAAGAGAACCAACCGTATGGGAAAACATATTTGCCAATGACACCTCGGACAAGGGTTTAATCTCCAAAAATATATAAAGAACTCATACGACTCCATGCCAGAAAGACAAGCAACCCAATTAAAAAATGAGCAAAAGACTTGAAAAGACACTTCTCCAAGGAGGACATACAGAGGGCCCAGAGATATATGAAAAGATGCTCAACATCACTAACCATCAGACAGATGCAAATTAAAACTACAATGAGATATCACCTCACACCAGTCAGAATGGCCATCATCATCAAAGCAAGAGATAACTGTTGGGGGGGTGTGGCGGTGACACGCATGTCTCTGAGGGACCATACGTAAAGAGCCCGGCTCCGTGTGGGTTCCCCATGAGAATAAGCGTGGATCATATCTGTGGGTTTAGAACTCTCTGGTAGGAATTTGGCAAATATGTGTTATTGACTTGCTGATCTCTGTTCAAGCACCCTGGTCTTATCTGACACCAGAATCCACTTCGTCATGTTCTGCTGATGGTAACCTTACCCCGTTCCGCCTTGTCCCATGAATATTCAATCCTATGTTAATTGCTAATGCCCCTAATAAAAACCCTGGCTGGGCAAGCCACGAGGCTTTTTTCCCTATGATAATGGGAGAAAATGCCCGTGACCCTGGCTTCATCTC
>PVJI01033466.1:0-11257 GCA_004026765.1 Micronycteris hirsuta
CACCCTCAAACTGAGTAACTGAGGAGAGGTAATGAGGTGATGACTATCAAGGCGTAGACAACACTTAGGGAAACCAAGGACAAGTGCATACCCCACATTAAGCAAGACTGAGGGCCATTTCCACCTAAAGCCTGCAGTAGGGGAGAAAAAGAGACAGGAGAGCTTACTAGGACCAGAGAGGGCAGTCGTATGGAAAAGGCACCTGATGGAAGCTGTGGCACTTTGTAGAGGATGCAGTGAACTTAGAGTGACTCAGCAGGAAAACAGCCACCTCACTCACCATTGAGACAGTCCATACAGTGCAGCCTCCTGGGTACCCAGCAAGATGGAGAAGCATGCAGAAGAGGGATAAACAGAAGATACCGTGCATATTATGTTGTTTGAGGAAAAAATCTACAGATATTTATGCATGAAGTTAATGTTAACAGGGATAGGTTGACTAACAATAGACTTCTTTGCATCACAAAGAGTCACTTATGGCCAGTTAGATCTTCAGGGTAGAAGAAATACCCAAACTCAGGCCCAGGCAGGCCGAGGGCCTCTTCCTATTACCAGTTCAAGTACAGTGACTGAATGTTGGACTTCACTATGGGATTTCTTTCACACCATGGCAAAGGACATGGTAACTATATTAGAGGACTAACCTGAAGCAAACAGGAACTTACCAAGAACGTATGCTTGATTATAAAGGCTCCTAGGCTAGTGGCCCAAAAACTGGCAGTTAAGAGTTGCAGTGTTGAGAACAAGGCTCATGGGTGGTCTTAATTCCAGGGACACTCCTCTGGAGCTGCTGAATTTAGTTTTGGAGTCTAATTTTTGAGTCACTATTCAAGTGTCTACTACTTTCCAGATGCAGCATACCAATCACCCAGCTCCTCTCATCATTCCTGGCCATACCATTTCTTTTACTTTAGTTATGACTTGGCACATGCTACTCTCTCTCCCTCATCCCCCTCTCCCTGTCCTGGTAAACTCCTACCCTTACTTCAAAACCCAACTTGGAGATTACATCCTCTGGGAAACCTTTCAAATGTATACCCTGAAGGCTAAGGGACTCCTCCCTGAGAGCCCCACAACTCTTGGCTTATTCTGCTGTTATAACAAATATCACAATGCAGTGAAATGAATCTATTTACATGTCTGTCTCCTCACGTAAGCTAGTGCTTACTCTGAAAGAGGTTGGTTTTCATTAAAGTTTTAGTACAGGAAATGTATCTTTGAAAGGCAATGTGTTAAATACTCTGGGACTGTAGGTATGATGGTAACGTTGGAGGGAGGTAGATAAACAAATACTAAATAAAGTCCTTGGTTCCTGCCCTCAAAGGGGTAATCAGATAAAATACAGGATACCCAGTTACAATTGAATTTCAGGTAAGCAGCAAATAATTTTTAATATAACTTGAAATATATATATCTCAGGTAAATAAATTCAAATATTGCTGAGATGCACATACACTAAAAATTTTTTTATCTGATGCTCAAATTTAATTGAGCATCTTGTGTTTTAATTTGTTAAATCTGAAAACCCTATTCAAAGGACTCGTCCTCCAGCTGACGAAACCAGATGTGACGATGGGCCATTAGCACTATGAGATGAGGCGGAGCAAGCCAAGAGCAGCGTGGCACAGTTAGGGAGAGCTAGGGGAGGCCCTGGTGGCCCCAACCGAGAATAAGCCCTCCCTTGTTTTTCAGTACAGAAGGAAAGGAGAGAAGCCATGTTTACTTGTTCCCCCTGGCATAAAGCAGTAAACATGGCTTCTCTCTGGCTACCCCAGCGTGCAGAAGTATGGTAAGCTTGAAAGAGAAGATCTGGGCTTATGTCGCACACAGACTACTGACCAGCTGTGTGGCTTTCAGAAAATCACTATCCTTCTCTAAGTGTCATTTTCTTTTCTGTAACTGAAAAAGTCAGAACCCATTTTTTTCAAAAAAAGGGAGGAGGGAGTTCTTTCATGTAGTTAGGAACTCCTACAGGATGTGCTCTGAGAAAAACTAGAATCTTCCTGTAGCTTCATCCACTGCCCCACCCTTTTCTGCCTCCCATCGCTGACAGACAGTGTCCTCTATGCATGAGCCAAAAAATGAATACTTATCCCATGCTTCATTTCCCAGAATCTCCTATATCAAGGGTCAGCCAGTTTTTTCTGTAAAGGGCCCTACAGTAAATATTTTAGGCTTTTCAGGCCATCTAATTTACAAATCATAAACTATTTTAGGCTTTTTGAGTTTCTGTTGCAACCACTCAACCCTTCCAGTGCAGTGTGAAAGCGGCCAAAGATAATATGTAAACAAACAAGTGTGGCTGTGTTTCCATACAATTGTATTTATGGACACGAAAGCCGACTTTCATATCATTTTCATGTGTCATGAGATATTATTCTTTTTTCCATTTTTAAAAACCATATAAAATGCAAATAACCATTCTTAGCTCAAGGGCCATATGACAAAAGACAGCAGGCCAGTGGTGACCCTCAGCTGCGGTTTACCCACCCCTGTTGTGTGTGACTGAATCGTTAACCTCCGATACACTCCCCACCCCGGAGGGGTGGCCCAGCTCCTACTATCCGTACCCGAGAACAAAGTTAGGAAAAGAGCTTGTCTGAGTTCTTCCCTGTGAATCCAAAGAAATTACGTCATTACTTCCTGTCTCATCCTTTATCTGTTTAAAAAAAGACCCAGGGTGAGGGGGCATTATATTTAGCAAGCTGCTAAATAAAGTCACTGAGAAATACAAATGAGGTAAATAAGGACAGACAGTTAGCAGGGATGGTCCAAGTGTTGAGTAATCTTGAAAATCATACGGCAAGGGAAATAGAGAAATCAAAATGTTTTTCTTATATATTTTCCACCAAGATTATTTTACTTCATGGAAAGCAGAGTAATGTGTGAGGTCATTTTTCCTTCACACACAATTCACTTTCAAGTAGTTAAAATAAAAAAAGGGAAGTTGCTCTCAACAGAGAAGCACCAATGCCTGAAGGGAACATTTCTCACGAAGGCCCTTTCTGTCCCTCCCCACCCCGCCCCTCTCTTGCTACACTTCCCTTCACTCCCGGCTCAGCTGCTCTCAGCACGCCCCACTTCTCCCAGTTATATGGTGCCCCTCTCTCCTCTTTTCTCCTGCAGGACTGGGGCGCTGACAAATACCAAGTATGTTACAGAGCCAGGAACCCAACACAAACTCCAGTGCTTAGAAATCATTGTTGTTTTGATAATGTCAGAAAGGTAAAAAAAAAAGTAAAAATATCCTTAAAATTCATAAAAGTAAATAGTGCCAGGTATATAGTGATACAGAACACCCAAGCAGAAAGAAGGTGCTTGTTTCGATAACTCAGGAATTTTTTTGTTGGTGAGACATGGCAATCAACTTTAACAACAATCGTAGAGAGTTTAGAAAAAAGGCCCTCCAGATGACTTGAGAGGGAAAGATCATGTTTTGATTGAAGTAGAAAGCATCCACCAGAACTGAATGATAATTAGGGATAATTATAGTCAAGTACAAGGGTGCCAGAACACTGGTGTCTACCCAGCAAGTTACAGTAGAATTGAAGATAATTTTTAATCACTTGGAAAGTGGCATTTTTTATTTCTTGGCTGAATCTTTCACACACAATCTCAGTGTAGTTACAGCGCATTTTAGTTCAACCAAGTTCAAAGAAACTAAGAAGGGGTGCTCTCCCTAAGGACTCATTGCCTCTCAGGTGCTTAAGCGAGTGCCTTCAGGGGAGCACCGTGGAGCACAAACGGGATCACCCCAAGTCAGGCCTGATGTTGCCCCTTTCGAGCCAAGCGAGTGTAAGTGCATGAAACTCCTTAATCCTATTTCCTTCATCGGTATGATGGGGATAGTGCTCTGTCCCACTCACAAGCAGCTCTGTTGCAAAGCTCAAACAACACGATGTGTAAACAAGGCTTTGTAAGTTATAAAAACAGAAGTGCTTCCTATGATTATGGTTGTTATTGAAGAAGAAATGGTTGCTCGGGTTAATGGCTAAGCCATTGAAGAGCCGTTTCAGTTAGTTGAACAGATGACTTATAAATGTTAATCAGCACATGTCTTGGTTACCACTTTAGGCCTGGTGAGTCAGAGCCCAAGAGCACGAGGCCCAGGTCATGGGCCCCATGGGACCAGCTCATCTGACTTGGACAGCAGGCACTTCCAAGTTAAAGAAATCTGGACTTGAACCCCATCTCTGTCTCTTACTCACAAGGCAAGCCCCTTATCCTATCGAAGCCTCAGTTTCCCTACCCCTAAAATTGGGACATTAATACTACCTTATAGGGTTGTTGTGAGGCCAAGAGATAACATACATAATCCCCGGTACATAGTAGGTTTTTCACACATAGGAACAAATACTGTAAAGGGAACAGGTAATGGCTTTAACCCTTACAAGCTACTTTGCAAATGCATGTGGAGACTGATTATGTGGATAATCTGCTCAAATCTGTTCCTATGTCTTGAAAAAAAAAAAAACCAATCCAAAACACATGGCCCACTGATGATGGGATTTCTAAAAAAATGACAGCACATTATATACGAATTTCTTTCAGTTGCAGTTCTTATTATAATATAGTCCCTGAGGCACACCAAAGAAAATTTTGGTAATTTGACCTAAGTTGGCCATGTGACTGCCCCATGCTCTAAAGTGTTGATCTTTCCAGCCTTGCCCTCTATCTACCGCAGTGAGTCCATTCCAAACTTCTGCCTCACTTTGCCTCTACATTCAACCCAACCTCCTAGACAAACTGGGCATCTCACTATTTCTCAATGTCACTCACTGCCTGGAAAACCTGACACTGTCTTAAGTCAGGCATACTGGAAACAAGTAATGAGACATTAAGATTTGGGGCAGGAGGCTTACTGGGAAGCTTGTGGGAAGACCTGAGAGGGAGGGAGGGATGCAGGATTGGGCAAAGAAAGATGAAGCACAATGCCTTCTAAACTGAGGTTTCAGCTGATCCCATGTGAAGCTCTGGAGCTGAGATGACCCTT
Organism: Micronycteris hirsuta; assembly: GCA_004026765.1. Taxonomy (NCBI): domain Eukaryota; kingdom Metazoa; phylum Chordata; class Mammalia; order Chiroptera; family Phyllostomidae; genus Micronycteris; species Micronycteris hirsuta. The sequence goes on from PVJI01033466.1 coordinate 4,994, forward strand.
CTGCAGAGGATGTCATAAATTGTGTCTAGGACCTAAGTGCTCTACCCCCCATTGACCAGTCTTTGGAGGTGGGCTTCCCCCAGGTAGGGGGCATGACCTTTGGCAAAGAGAAGTTCTTCGAGAGGGACTCAACCGAGATTCATCAGCACCTAACCTCCCTGCAGCTGGGCCATGTATGTCTCTTCCTGAAGGGCACCTGGGAAGTACTGCCCCACATTCACTACCCTAATTTCTAAACCACCGTCCAGACCTCAAGGCCCATATTCGCCACCACCTCACCACGAAGCTCATTCTGACTCTGTATTCTCTCCCTCTTCACACTTGAGATATGGGTATTACACCTACAAGACACTTCCAGATGCCTCTTGCATTGCCACTGAGTTCAGAGGTCACGAAGCTCAAAATATATACAACTTGGTACCACTTCTCAAAATTCCAGTGAATGTAGAGAATGAGAAATTCATACTCCCTTAAACATAAGCAGTGATGCATGTTCTTACAGCTAAAATTTCCAAGACCTCAGCATATTTGAACATACTTAATACTTTTTAGTCTGGTTCCTCATTTTGTTTATAGGAAAGAATATTTCATGGGTAATGATACAACTCTATTCTTACACAATATCCATTGGGGTTTTCATTTCCTTTATTTGCTGAATAATTTTTCTTTATAAAGTATTCTCTTGAAAATATAACAAGAAGTACTATATACTGAAAGAAAAGTCAGACTAGACAAGCAGGGCCAAATTAACAAGAAGTTGTCTAAGTTACACAAAATTACACAAAAGTATCAGTCATAAAAAAATATAGTTATAGGAAAAAAACAGCCTTCACTATGAGTACACCTGTCCAGCTCCCTTATGGAGAGGAGAAACAAGTATTAATGTCACAGTAGTATCATCGTTTCACATATTGAAATAACTTATTGAATCAAAAGCATGAAAATGATTGCTTTGCAATAAATAGGTTACATGAATGAAGCAACTTGAGTAAATGCCAAATTCTTCTACCAAATGGAAGAGACATATGTGCAAAACACATACACACACATACATGTTTATACATGTTAGAAAACATAAAATAAAATAAATTATGCATTTATATATAAATATATATGTATACCCATTTGTGTATCAGAGGAATACACACACATGCACACGTTTCCCTAACAAAAATACAGCCGTTGTCTGTTGGGAAATTACACCACTTCACACTGACAGATCACTGCAAAGTGAAGGGCTAAAATGTCTTCAACCCTAAATCAACACTATGGCCTTCTACACAGGACCCCCCCAATGCTCCCAAATCTATAATACAATCTACAGTGCCACCCTTAGGCCTAGGCAAGCAGCCCACCCTCATCCACACATGAGGTTACCTGCACTTTGAAGGTCTTGCACAAATTTTCTAAGGCTTCCTTGGGTGCCTGGGATCAACCAGGGTTAGCAGAATCTTCCAGGTTGGGCACCTCCATCCCAGCCCTGGACTTGTATGGGCCCTGGTTCCCACTTATGCTTTGCTTTTCAGGGAACTCTACAACCTTCTGCCCCAAGCTGGGGTTGACCAGATGCCCCAAGAAACCCCTAACCTCACACCTCTTGGTTGTCTGGGGTCTGTGGTTAAGCCCTGCTCCAGGAGGTTGGCCTGGCAAATGGGTCACTCCCACTGGCCAGCATGGCATATCTTCACAGATGATTGGGCCACCAGAGAGGTGCTGACATACTGATTTTAGGTCACTCACTCATGTTGGACATAGCGTCAGTCAGGGCTAAGGGTTCAATGTCCACTTTTGGGCTTGAGCCTGGCTTTGTGGGCCTGTCAGTGTTCCCACTGCAGGGTTGTCTCTTGTCGCCCTGTGTGACTCCTACCCTCATTGCTGGCTCAGGGTGGCCATCCTACTCTGGACAAGCCTCAAGAGTGATCTCACTTATCTCCTCCGAAGTTTTTGGAGACTTTATTGCGCAATGCAAATGGCCACAGACCCTGGCAATACATTTCCCCTCATCTCTGACCAATGTGGTAACATTGCATTTTCCCAGGTTGGTCTTTTTGTGGGAATGGGACCAATCTTCTCACTGGGCCCACAGGACCCTCGATCACTAGGGATGCAGTGAAATCTTTGGATACAGCCCAAAGCATTCAAGAGCATACATGGCTGAAAAAATGTGTTATTCTACATTGATATTATAAAGTTGCAAATGTTAAATTCAACATGAACAACAGTGAATTATTAGTCCCATATTTTTGCATACTTTGGGTAAAAGTTGTATTCGCAGACATCAGCAAAGTAGCACAGTAACAACCTTTAAGAGTCAATGGAGGCCAATATTCATAAGGAGAATAATATTCATAACAAGAACTTCAAGGAGGGTGAAGCACCATGAGTAATAATATGGCCAGGATTAAATAAATGGTTATTAGAGAGCTGAAGAGGTAGAAAATCTATTCATAATACTTCAGTACAAGCAGGCTCTGAAGAGCTGCAGCGCTGCAAATAACACATATCTCACTTTTTTCCTGTGGTGAGAGATATCAAATTACCCAGGAATAGTGCACATTTCACAAAAAAGGAAACAGGTGTTCCTGCACCTAACAGGAAGAGATGACTACTAGACACCGCGTGGAATCTTCACACGCACTGACTGGGCAATGAACGAATACGTTAGTATCACTCCTTTGCCCGTTATTCGAAATCTTCATTGATAAATGACTATACTACACATGGACCCGTTAATATTATGATTTTTAACCAAATTGGTCATATAGATAAGGCTCGACAAAAAACATATTTCCCCAGGGCCCTGTACGGCGTAGAGATGGTCCTGATCCTATGTGAGTTTAAAACAATCACACTGAAACCTAGAGATACTGCATGAACAGTAACTTTTACAAGCCCGTTTTTCAGTGCAGCAAATTCTCTGAACACTTTCCAGACTGTGATGAATATCATTATCAGTCACTTGATGATACTTTGTAGCAATCCAATGGAACGCCTTCCAGTGGAATTTTTGAAATATATATATAGACTCTTAAAATCAAAATAAATGTTGAAACCAATACCATTTTCCTTGCCCCCTGTCAGTCCTTTTCTTACCTATTTTTGTTAGCCATTATTTGAAGTGAAAATTCTATAATTGTTTTAAATTTCAAATAAAGGTAATTCCTGTTTGAAGACAACCTAGTGTAACACTGACACAGGATGCTTACTACATCTGACCCAGCTGCTTCACTTTCTTCTTTTCTCCTTCTCTCACCTTGAAGTAGTCTGGAACCCAACAGAACAATGAGAATACTTCCTTCTTTTCATAACCTGCATCGCCCAGTTTAATCGCTCATTCCAATGGCTAACAATGTTCACACTGCTTTCACATGTGGCATTCATCCTTGATCTGATGAACATATCTGTGGATTGACTGTCCATGTCTCTTGGGTCCTAACCAGAGACATCCAATAACCCCATCCTAGTCTATCCAAGCAAATAAAACATTTTTAAGGGGCAAGTCACTTTTTGATAAAGTCCATACCTTAAACTCCTCTGAATTTATCTGCTGCTTTCAAATATATGCTCAAAATATTTCTTAAAACTTAAAAAATGTCATCCCCAAACATATTAACAAATCCCTTCCTGAAAAATATTTAAGCCCCTTTGATTAACTCTGTGAGAAGCTACGAACATCATTCTGTTTCCTTTCTAGCATTTTTGTTTTGGTTTTTACTCTTCTTCCAGTTGCTGTTTTTCCTATCTGAAATTAAGGTCTCCTGATTTTAACCCATGTGGAAGAAACATTCATCTTCTCGTCTGTTGTGGGGTTTGCTGAAAGATTTTCTCAATCCCTACAAACAAGGAAGGTGAAGTTCCACTATGCCCCGCTGTAAGGCCAACCCCACTGGGCTAACGTGCCATCACTGAGCCCTTCTTCCCACCCCCTAAAATTGCAGAGCACTTTCCCCTTAGACTGCGCCCTCCCCAGGCTAATGCCTGATGGCTTTAGAGGCTTTGGGGTACTTTTGACATCTAAATGTGAGAAGTGAAGCCAGATTCTGTGATTCACACTGTAGCATTTATGAATTTTACATGCTAAAAAATCTGGAGCTCTCTTTTATTCATTCTAAATGAACTTAAATTGGTTTAAAAACTGATGCTGGAAAACTTACGCTTGACCAAAATTTTAGTCACTGGCTCATTCTGGTGTCCTTGGGAGGGAATCTCCTGTCCAGGATGCTTTCTTCCGTTTTCTTACTCCTTGTGTCTTCTGGGGTCATCCAAGTTGGGGAGGAACTTTGAAGTCATCAGTAAGTTTAATACTCAAAATATTTAACAAGCAATAGAGTGCAGGCACTGACCAATCAGAACAGACACCAATGGACACAACTGAGAGAGCCTTGCTAGTGAGAACCACATGACGTCAGCCCTGGCCATCAGCATCCATCCACACTGACTTCCAAAGGAATTTGCTCTTTTTCCTTGGGACCTATCATTATGGTATCTGTGGTCAAAACACCCGAATCCTGCTCTGTTCTCAGGTTGATGTGTCCTCGAAGGTCATGAAGATGACTCCAGAGACTGCTGAATCATTTGACATCTAGACAGAGGGAAGGAAAAGTAAACTGTAATGATTCACATTTGTAGCAGTTACAAATTTTACATATTAGAACAACGACAAACACACAAGGCCACTCTTACACACACATCTAAGGCGGGGTGGGAAATTTTGGACTCTCTGGCATCTCTTGGAGCTTCAGGCATCTGTGGCGCTGTGTTAGGCTTTCTCTGCCTAGATCTTCCTGTTTGTTCCCTTTTATACTTTGCTGCTGTAGAGGCAAGCAGGAATGGCAGACTCACCTACAAGAATTGCTGTCTTTCTCCTGTTCGACCCTGAAAACAACTAATGCAGTAGGTGAAGGTGATGTCACCAACCTCATTTTACAACTGTTGAAACTCATGCCCAGGAAGAGTGGATTTCATGAGGTCGTATAGCTAATAAGTGATGAGCTAGGACAAACACAAATCAAGGTATTCCGATTTCAAATCCCATTCTCTTTTCACCAAAGCACAAGGGCATCCTTAATTAAATGTACATAGATTTGGGAGCTGTGACAATTCCCCTGTGAGACCATTCCCATTCACACACACACAATTTTTTTTAAATGCAACTACTCACCTGTTTCTTCTGTTCCTTTAGCAAAGAGGAGACACATTCAAAACTCAGTCTTTTTGGATGAAGCGAATGGAGTTGCAACAGGTGGATTTGGGCAAATTTGAAGCATCCTACTTTCAGACCTAGTCTTTTTGATCACTCTCACAACCCATCCACCATGTTCTTTTTCTCATCCCATTGGCGGTCTGGATGCAGAAGAACCAGTGGAGAAGACCAGATGGAAGGAGTGAGGATCCCTGAATGAATGCATGGAGCAGCAAGGGCATGGAACCTGTACGAAAAAGACACTTTTACTACGAGAACCACTGACATACTGGGACTCTTTCTTGTTGCACTAGCAATTTATCCTGACTAATACAACAAGGGGGAAAATCATGTTTTACTGTCTAGGATACAGTGACACCAAATATTTTAAACAATAAAAAGATGAAAGAAATTGTCTTCAGATTTTAGTGTTCTCTAATACTTGACAATGAAAAATCTTAATGACTAAGTTCAGGAAAGATCCAGAATGGGTGAGTTTCACACACACACACACACAGACACACACACACACAAACACACATACACACACAATTTTGCTTCATATTACATCAATATTTTATCAATATTTTTGGATAGAGTGGATTCAGGCTTTTAAAGAACAGAAACATACAATTGGGGAGGTCTTAAAGAGCACAAATTATAGCTACAAAAATAAATACTTATTGAGAATTAGAAAATTACAACAAACTCAAAATTTTAAAAGCTGACAAACACCATAAGCATCACAAAATCAAAATAAGATAGTATTTTGTATTTAACTTCTTACATTTTTTGGCTGCATACTCTTTTATTAGCCTTTATATTGTTTTCATAGAAAGGACAGAAATATAAATGTCTTTCTTCTAACATAGTTGGTAAAAATTTGTGTTTATTATTGATGGTAATGTCATGTGCATATTTAGGATTACTGTCAACTCTGGGAAAATCTCTATCAAGTTTCTGCCATATATGACCTGTAAAGCTTAGAAGAACTATCCAGGGACTGGCTTTCAACTCTGTAGAGCATTTCAAAGCTTGTTCCTCCTCTTCGGTCCACATGCTTCCAGTGCTGGAGGCCATCA
>PVJI01033467.1:0-11243 GCA_004026765.1 Micronycteris hirsuta
GAATATCGTTGGGTGTTCACTCTGTTCCTCAGAAAATTGGCTAGATGTTTCACCAGTGGGCAGGAGGAAGTGGACTCTGCTTCCCCCTATCTCGCTGCCATCTTCCACTTTAGGTCTTTCTTACTATGATAATGTTGGCCTGTGGCCTACCTTGATGCAGATGCTGTGCTCATCTGCTTCAATATTAGCCCACCAGAAACACTAGACAGTGTCCTTAAGTAGCAAGGGGAGACTCAGGAGTTTTGCCCCAGTGACAAAGTTGTGCTGATTGGCTATAAATTGGACATGTTGACTGAACTGGCCACACTGACTGAGGGAACTGTCCAAATAGTGGCTTATCTCTTTTATAAATGAGCAGGGTACTATGTTGGCCAAGCAGGTGGGGACCATGTCCTATGTGAAGTGCTCCTCTACATCCTCTGAGTGGTCCTCTGATAGCAGTGTCAGGGATGTCTTTCATGTGGCCACAGTGACATCCTTTGGCCATGGCCACAGGTTCCTGCCCTGTGCTGACTCACACAGGGACTACAGTGATCTACTCAGCTGGCAGGATGGCCAGACAGGGAGAATGAGAATGAAGATGAAATACACAAAGATTGAGCCAAGAGTTGCAACCTCAGGTGAGGAGTTGGGGAGGGGCAGTGTGTCAGAAGGGTTGTGAAGGGTACTATTGTTCCCCTGCCTATACCCTGCTGTCCTGACCTCCTGATTCTGGCTGGGACTTCAGGATAGGCTGAGTGAGCAGTTTTCCTAGGAAAGGGACCTGGAGGCACAGGGTCTCACCATTCCGTACATCTTCAATCCCCTTCCTCTCCACAGAAAGTTGAGGGAACTAGCAGGACAGACATCTGGGCCAGGAGCTGGGATAGGCAGGAAGGTTGGGGAAGTTGGAATCAATCAGTTACCTTGGTTGAGTCTCCCGTCCCTAGTCCCTATCCTGGTTGTGGCTTCTTTCCCTAATGAAAGTGACCACTCCATGTCCTTTCCTTTTCCTCCCTTCTCACTTCAACAGGTGTTCTCACTCATCCTAACCTCCAGGAAACATGTACTAAATTAAAAATCAAGTTGAGGAGCCCCTTCCTCCATATATCCACCAGTCATAGCTCCTCCCTCTCTTCCCCCAACAGTCTCCAAATAAAGCCCATGGAAAAAAAATGCAATACCTGACTATTTAGTCAGTGGCACTGACCTCTTTTCCCTTAAATTGTCAAATAAAAAAATGACAACAGCCAACATAACTATAGCCGTATGGTGTGAATGAATCAAAATTATACTTTCTTTTGTCAAATCAAAAAAATTATAAAATATTTTTTGGTGTGCCACAGAATTGTAATAATTGGTTTATGTGTGCCATGAGATGAAAAAATGTTGAAAATCACCGCATTAGGGTGAGGCCAGCAGTGTTCATCAGGCCCAAATAGCCTAAGATTTGGCCATGTGAATGGAAGGTTCTGCACAGGAATGGTGGCAGTAGTCTGTCATGCAAAGGGAAAATGGCCATGCCCAAGAGCCACACACTAAGTTTTTCCCAGAGTCTACTCATACCTCCTGGAGAGTCTTCTGCTGGTTGGGGGAAGGTGGCACACTATGTTGGCCATAGCCCACTGAATATTTCAAGCATAGCAGAGTGGGTCAGGAGGAGTTGGGAGGGTAGGTTGGAACTCGTGGTTCTTTCTTGGTGGGGCTAGTGGATCTCTCTCTGTGGAGTGGGACCATCTGGCACCACTGCTCTGGCTTGTGTGTGTGTGTGTGGGGTCACCATTTGAGGCACCTCTTGCTGAGGCAAACTGTGGGAGGAGGGGAAATGGCCTCTGTGACAGAGCAACACAAGTCCAGCTCGGGTCATCCCAGAGTTTGTCCTCAAGATTCCCCCCCAAGAAAGTCTACACCCCAGGCCCAGGCAGCAGATCCCTCTGCAAGGTGTGAGCTTAGATGGACGGTGCAACAGGGGGCCTGGAAGGTGGGGCCTGTGCAGTCACCCCAGGTTGACACAGTATGCTTGACCCAGGAAAAATGGAGTCTGTGGGCAGTGTGTGAGAGATACTCAGCACAAGGACCCTGGTGGATGTCCCTTCAGCTCTCTTCCTGGAACCACACAACCCAGTCGGTTTTCACCAGACTCCATTTCACTTTGAGCTGCCCTCTCTTTACCAGAACCAAGGGTGAATGGCTGCGAGTGAGATTTTGTGTGCTGGCTCTTTAAAAGGGCAACTGGGTTTCTAGCAGACTACTGACTCTCCCTGGGGGACAGAATCTCTGCTGATTTTCACAGCCAGATGTTATGTGGACACCTCTTCTGGTTCTATTGCCTCCAGCTGAGGACCCTTGTTTGGGGTTGAGACCTCCTTCCTCAGGGGAGACCTTTGCAGCTGAGATAGCCCTGTGTATTCTTAGCTGCTACCCATTGGAGTGGGGCTAGCCCTTTTTGCCCTTCCTCCTAGTCTTGATGTGGCTTCTTCTGTAAATCTTTGATTATAAGGCTTTTGTTCAGCTAGTCTTCAATTGGTTATTCAGGTTGATTGTTCTGTTTGATTGTTCTATATTTTAGTTGTATTCCAGTTCACACCTGGGAGGAGGTGATTGTAATTTCCACCTACTTCACCACCATCTTCTTCTTCTCTAATTTTTCATTACATAGAGTCTTTACATGAGCATTTTTCTGAATAATTTATCTTTATGATTTCTTGTATATTTATATATTTTATAATTAAATGGAGTACTAATATAAATCAACTCTTTCAATGGTGTTATTTTTTTAAAAAATATATATATATATTTTAAAGATTTTATTTATTTATTTTTAGAGAGAGGAGAAGGGAGGGAGAAAGAGCAATGTATGGTTGCCTCTCACATGGTCCTCACTGGGGACCTGGCCTGCAACCCAGGCATGTGCCCCGACTGGGAATTGAACCGGGACCTTCTGGTTCCCAGCCCAAGCTCAATCCACTGAGCTACACCAGCCGGGCTAAAATATATTTTATTGATTAAGCTATTACAGTTGTACCATTTCCCCTCCTTTATTCCCCTCTGCCCCACCTACCCCCCTCCCTACTTTCCCCCCCTTTAGTTCTCGTCCATGGGTCATACACATAAGTTCTTTGGCTTCTACATTTCCTATGCTATCTTAACCTCCCCCTGTCTGTTTTCTACCTACCATTTATGCTACTTATTCTCTGTACCTTTTCCCCCTCTCTCCCCCTCCCAATCCCCTGTTGATAACCCTCCATGCCTTATATAAATCCCTTTAACATTTCATATAATAAAGGTTAGGTGATGATGAACTCCTTGAACTTGACCTTATCTGAGAAGCACTTTATCTGTCCTTCCATTCTAAATGAAAGTTTTGCTGGATAGAGTAATCTTGGATGTAGGTCCTTGCCTTTCATGACTTGATAAATTTCTTTCCAGCCCCTTCCTGCCTGTAAGATCTCTTTTGAGAAATCAGCTGACAGTCCTATGGAAACTCCTTTGTAGGTGATTGTCTCCTTTTCTATTGCTGCTTCTAAGATTCTCTCCTTATTTTTAATCTTGGGTAATGTCATTATGATGTGTCTTGGTGTGTTCCTCTTTGGGTCCAACTCCTTTGGGACTCTCTGAGCTTCCTGGACTTCCTGGAAGTCTATTTCCTTTGCCAGATTGGGGAAGTTCTCTTTCATTTTTTGTTCAAATAAGTTTTCAATGTGTTGCTCTTCCTCTTCTTCTTCTGGCATCCCTATAATTCAGATGTTGGAAAATTTAAAGATATCCTGGAGGTTCCTAAGCCTCTCCTCATTTTTTTTTGAATTCTTGTTTCTTCATTCTTTTCTGGTCCAATGTTTTTTTCTTCCTTGTGGTCCATGCCATTAATTGGAGTCCCAGTTTTCTTCCCATCCCTATTGGTTCCCTGCACATTTCCCCTCATTTCCTTTAGCGTATCCTTCATTTTTTCATCTAATTTGTGACCAAATTCAACCAATTCTGTGAGCATCCTGATTACAAGTGTTTTGAACTGTGCATCTTATAGGTTGGCTCTTTGTGGCTTAGTTCTATTTTTTCTAGAGTTTTGATCTTCTCTTTCATTTAGGCCATTTTTTTTTCTCTCAGCGCACCTGTTACATATAAGGGGGCGGGACCTTAGGTGTTCACCAGGGCAGGGTAACCCACGTCTATTGTGTTGTGACTCTGTCTGTGTGACAGGGGTCTGAGAGGGAACAACGGTGCTTGCTTCGCTCTCTGCCAGCTTTCAGTCACTTTCCCCACTACCCACAAACAAATTGGGCCCTTCTGTGCTGAGTCCTGGTTGGGTGGGCTTGTGTACATTCTAGAACCCCGTGGGTCTTTCCAACGAACTCCTCTGTGAGGCTGGGAGTTCCTCCTGCTGCCACCTCAGCCCCCATAGGTGTTTTCAATTGGTGGTTTGAGGTTTTATTTCCCCGAGATGGAGCCCTGGGCTTCGTGGTCTGTTTCGCTCCCCAGCTTTTTCTCCCGGTTTATCTGCCTGCGAATGTGGGACCACCTGCTCCACCAGCGTTGGCCCCTCTGGGTCCAGGTGCACCAGCTTCAGGTCTCTCCAGCCAGCTGCAGCATTGCCTGCCCCGCTCCACAAACTGCTGGCTTGCTGGGCGTCCTCTCTGCCTGGCTCTGCTCCACCTACTGGTCTGGATGAACGTGTCTTCTTTAACTCCTTGGTTGCGGGACTTCCATACAGTTTGATTTTCTGTCAGTTCTGGTGGTTTTTTGTTTTTAAATTGTTGTCCCTGTTTTGGTTGTGTGAGGAGGCACAGCATGTCTACCTATGCCTCCACCTTGGCTGGAAGTCTCACAATGATGTTTTTGATTAATAGTTTATATTACATCTACTTTTGGTGTATTTTTAAGTTTGTATCAATTATAAATATCTACTGACAAAGTACTCATTTTAGATTTTTCATTTTTTTCAGAAACCATGAGTAGAGGGTCTGAAGTCCACATTTTTTGGGGTGCTCCAATTGGCCCATTGAAAATGACAGTATCACAGGAACCAACTTCTTTAATGTCCAGTGCTGACCCCTGGAAAAAAATTCATCTTTTATACAATCAACATTCTTTATATCTGAAGGATGAAAAATGCAAGAATGAAAATATTGAAGACTTTCAAGTCCTAGAAACTGTTGGCCCTCCAGATCTACCTAGTGGTCATTTCTTAGCAAACTCGATGAACAGATCTGTTCATGTGAAAGATGACTTTATACATTGTGTTTCTGAAACACAGACTCTAAAGTTCCAGAAGAGTCACTCCTTATGGATGAGTGATAAAACTAACTCTGATGTCCAAATATGTGCATGTAAGGGCAGAGTGCAGCATTTAACTGAAGAAGAAAAGTATCAAAAGCTATTTGGTGAAAATAAGAAAATCACAGTTGAACAGCATAAAGATCAATTAAATATATGTGGTCAAAACGTCCAAAAAAATTTCTTTCAGTTAGACTGTAAGTGTGCAGCTGTATTGGATTTGGTCTGTAGTACTGAACAGATTAATATAGGGCCAGGAGCTATTCAAACAACATGTATACCAACAGAACATCATGAAATACAAAGCCAATGTCTGGAAAAGAATTCCTCTAACACAGTAGATAAGCCAAGGTCTGAAGGAGCAGTTAGGAAGGCCTTAGACCTTAAAGTATCTACTGATACTGAATTTCTCAGTATAATGACCTCCAGCCAATTAGCTTTTTTAGCTCAAAGAAAGTATAAAGGGGGTAATTCTATAAGCAAAGGGATGTTAAACATGGAGATGAGATCAGAAGCAAGTCTTGGGGAAATAAAAATAACTGAAGATAATTTGATTCAGCCTGATGATGCTTTTGTGGAACTATATGAAAGTAGACAAAACCAAGCATATTCCCTTGAACATTTTAGTCCTGTTTTTCCTGAAACAAGGAGTAGTCACATTCACATAAATTCTGATAAAGGCCTTGAAGGAAATATGAGATCTCAAGAACTTATCAATTTTGAAGATAAACTGCCATCAAATGAGATATGTATTGAGTCATGTGGCTCAGGAATATTGTGCTCCCAAATAAATGCCTTCCACAAAACTTCTGTTAAAAGAAATTGGATCTCTGAAGATAAACTAGGCCATCTTAAAGTCCTCCAAGTTTCTAAAAAAATTAAGTTGGTTTCTAATGCAGGAGATCCTACTACAACAAGGGACCGGAGGAGTGTGTCTGAATTTAAGGGTATTAAAAAAACATCATTAATAAAAAATTGTAATTCTAAAAGTCAGAAGTATAATTGTTTAGTCATGGTGTTATCTCCGTGTCATGTGAAAGAAATAAATATAAAATCTGGACCAAATTCTGGCTCTAACGTGCCTTTAGCAACAATTGCGATAATTGACCAATCAGAAATTAAAAGGAAAGTTTTTCTGTGGAGGACTACGGCATTTTGGGCACTTACAGTGTTTCTTGGAGATATAATTTTACTTACAGGTAAGGTTGTCATGGTATAGTGGTAATTTAGTTTATAAAACTGTAAGCTTTCCTCCCTCCTACTTGAGGACTCTTTCTTTCCCATTTGCCTCTCTAAGCTCCAGCATGACTGACCCCTTTATAACACCCATATTGGCCTCCTCACCATTGCCCAGTATTCTGTGCATTGTCATTTCTGGGCTGTGTTCCAGCCTTCTTAGTTCTGTCCCTCCTTTCCACTCACCTCCTCCCTCAGATACCTTCCCTGGTTGCTCCTCCTACTCATTTGTTATATTAGCATTTAGGTCACATCATCAGGCTCTTTCTTTGTTTTCTTATGGTTTTGTTAATGTATGTCTTATTTTCAGCTCTTTAACTATATTAGCAGTTTTATGATGAAAGGACAGCGTTTCTACTACTTTACTTAATCCCTAATAATGCTGTGCACATTATGTTCTTATTGAGGGAACAGATACAGAAAATCTATTGCATTTTAAAAATATTGAAATTATATTATAAATTTCCAAATTATATTTGGAAATATGGAAAGGGAAACTCCTGCTATATCATACCAACCTCATATAACTACCATTAGAGTTTTGAAGTGTTACCAGTTATCTTACCTATACTTCTTAAAATTTGTGTACATACATATATAAAAGCTGATATTTATTGGGAATTTACTGTGTGTCAAACCCTGTTTTAGACTTTACATGTATATCAACTCTTTACAACTATGTGAGGAAGGTACTGGTTATTATTCCCATTTTTTTGTTTGAGGAAACTAAGACCAAGAGAAGTAAAGCAATTTGTCCAATGTCACACATCTAGAAGTGATAAAGCCAGGATTTCACCTAGACTGCAGAATCCATACCCTTTCTATATGGTTGTAATCCTGAAGACCATATAGTTTTTTATCCTGCTTTTTCACCTGACATAAAAAATTTAATACTTTGTTACATTTCTTTTTTAAAATTTATTTTGTTTTAGAGAAACATCGATTTGTTCTTCCACTTATTGATGCATTTATTGGTTGATTCTTGTACGTGCCTTGACCAGGGATTGAACCTACACTCTTGGTATATTGGTATGATGCTCTAACCACCTGAGCTACTCGGCCAGGGCATTGTTGCAGTTCTTTATTGACTTAAAATCAGTACACAGTATAGTAGAGCAGAGATACCAGTCATTTTAAGGATGAATCTCAGACTACGAGGAAATTGATTAAGCTTAATAACACCTCTAAAGAAAGAATGTGATAGAAAAGAGGTATAGGGTCAGCCTTAGAAGCTTAGAAAAAGAAAACATCAAGTCAACCATTAGTAGATTCTACAAAGGTTTTGCTGGGGGAATGAGAACTTTAGTTAATACACCTTGGTAGTTGTGTAAGATTGCTAAGTGCTATCTCTAATAAAGAGACACTGGCAATGTCATCTTATTTACTGGCAAGTCAATTCATCTAACTCCTTTTGCTCTGATTCAGTGCTTACCAGGCAACCCTTTTGCTCATGATTTGGCTTCCCAAGTGTAAAACTGCCTACAAGGTGTTATGATGTAAACAGTAGCAGTAGCAGGGCTGTGGGCAGATTAAAGAAGCAGAGTCAAAAGTAGAGGGTTGGAGTAGGCCGCTTTGGGTTCATCCTAAATGAAATAAGCCAGGCGGTGAAAGACAAATACCACATGATCTCACCTATAAGTGGAACCTAATCAGCAAATCAAACAAGCAAGCAAAATAGAACCAGAGACATGGAAATAAAGAATAAACTGACAGTAACAGAAAGGAGGGGGAAGAGGGATAATGGGGGAAAATAGGGGAAGGTTTTTCAAGGAACATATATAAAGGACACATGGACAAAGCCAAAGGGGTAGGTTTGAGGGTGGGAGGCAGGGATGGGTAGGGGGAAAATGGAGACAACTGTACTTGAACAACAATAAAAAAATAAAATAAATAAATTTAAAAAAAAGTAGAGGGCTGATAAAGGTGGGGAGAGGTAGAAGTTCAGGATGACCTCACCTTTTAATTTACCTGGCTAGGGTTTAGCCATCCTGAGTTTGGGGAGCCAATAGAATACAGTCACAAATGTCCATTAGCAGTCCTGAGACCAGGTTACCTGCTGCCTTGTTTACCCCCCTCCCCCTACCCCCACAAACAATGTCCATTAGGCAATTGTAGATAAATGGGAAAAAGGGTTTGAAACTGAGAAAGTCTGGAATTAAATCATTTAACATATTTGAACTTTAGTTGCCTGGTATGTGGGAGGCATGCATAATATTTGTTATGATTGGTAAGTTAACCACAGTATGAAGGAATTTATGGCATGATCAGAACTCTTTTCCCCCTTCTAGATGTTATTGTTCATGAAGGTCATTGGATTGGTGAGACAATACTACAATCAACATTTACCAGTCAATTATTAAATCTTGGGAGTTATTCATCTGTCCAGCCTGAAGAATGTAAGGCACATTTTACATATAATAATATCTTAGTATTTAAAGTATATACATACATTTTTAAAAAGTAGAGTTAAAATGGTAATTTTATAAAATATTTTCTGTCTAAATTTGATGGAGACTATTGCTTTATTTTGTTTAGTAAGAATGAAATAGAATTTATAAAAACAAACTTGTACATTGTAAATCATATGTTTAAAGAAATATTGGGGTTTATGTTTCATTTTCTCAGAGAGTCAGTATAGTGGTGGTTCTTAACCTTTTAGGGAGTCATAGACCCCTTTGAGATGCTAAGGGCCATTTCTCCAGAAAAATGGACTTAAAGAGAAAGGAACAAAATTTTGCATGGACCTACAAAGTTCTGTAGAATTCCTGAGCCTCTGATTAAGAAACCTTTAGGTAATGAAAAAAGCATGGGTCATAGTCAGATAGTTAGGGTTTGAATCCTTGTTCTTCCATCTACCATTGCTAGGAAAGACTACCTTTCTTCTCTGACATCCATTTTTGCTTCTTTAAAATAAGCTGTTGGATAAAGAAGCCAGCAGCTATCTTTTCTCCAAGAAACTTAAAAAAAAGGAAAGAAAATAAAGTAAGGTAGATAGTATAAACTGGTATACTCTCTGGAATCAGACAGACCAAATTTGAATTCTGGTCCTAGAACTTCTAAAGTCTGTGTTTTTAGGCAAGTTACTTGACCTCATTATACCCCTTTATCCTCATTGGTTAAGAAAATAAAAATACATGCATAGCTTATAGGGTTGTTTGTGAAGATTAAATGAAAGTAGGTGTTGAAATGGCATATAATATAATAACAATATAGTAATATTCGTAGGAGAAGTAATAAGCAAAATATATTTTATAAAATACTGAAATAGTGTCAGGAAAATAGCTATCAGTATGTTCAGATTATACAAGAGATTAATTAGAAAACAAGACGATAAAGTATGGAATTCCAACCACTGAACAATAAGAATTATCAAAAAAAGGCAGAGTGAACAGAAAAGAATGATAACAACTAGAACAACAATGGTGTTTGGAAAGGGCAGTGTTCCCGTGTCTTAGGGAACTTAGCAGAAAATCAGTACTGACATATTCTCATATAACTAAAATAACTAAAATTGAGTCCTTCATCTACGTAGTATATTTGTATTAACTGTTGGCATTGAGGCACTGTGTACTGGGGATACAGTTGTGAACAACATATACCTGGTATCTGCCATTGTGGAGCTCAAGTACCTGTGTGGAAGACAGACATGTATATAAAATATTTGCAGGTAATAATGAATGCTATTAAGGTAAATAACTAAGGGCCAAGATAATAGAATACTATGGTTGTGGTTGTGAAGGGCTGGTCATGGAGTAAATTCAAAGTTACTAATTTATGATAGTTCA
Organism: Micronycteris hirsuta; assembly: GCA_004026765.1. Lineage (NCBI taxonomy): Eukaryota > Metazoa > Chordata > Mammalia > Chiroptera > Phyllostomidae > Micronycteris > Micronycteris hirsuta. The sequence continues at coordinate 10,272 of PVJI01033467.1, forward strand.
AGTTGAGAGATAATAGGAGGCTAATGTAGATCATGAGAAATGGATGGATTCCAGATATAGCTGTGAATAGAGTTAACAGGATTTTCTGATGGTGTGGATTTGGAGATGAAGGAAGAAGAGCAATCTACTACTACAGTCGTCCCTCGCTATATCGTGGTTCACTTATTGCAGCTTCACTGTATCATGGGTTTTTAAAAAAAAAATATCTGATTCTGTATTGCAGAGTTTTCACTATATTGCAGGATTTTGTGGTATATAGGTGTTTATATAATATTTATGATTTTAATTATTTTTACCTAAAAATTTTAAAACAATATAAAAAATATAAAACATGTTAATTCAAATATATTAAAAGAATATTAAATCAAAATAAAATACAGTAAGTATTTCATCAGTGGATGAATACCGTACTGTCCACAATGGAAATGCAGTACACCACCACCGCTTGCACAAGTTTGCCAACGTGAGATTGTACACGGCACACTGTTGGCTGATGGAATGGAAGGCAACCAACCACAGCACTGTTTTCTGTATCCTGGGCACTGACTGGCTCAGTGACTGGAGCATCGGTCTGTTCACTCTCCTGCACTGTGCCCGTATGTTCAGCATCTCTCCTAGTCCACTTCACATTGACGTCTGATTGCTGCGTGTAGTGTTGCTCTGTGGTGGTGTGTTTTTGTGAAATTTTCATAAAAGTTTAAATTTACTTCAAGCCCTACGATGCCACCTAAATGTTCTGTGCCTTCAAAGGCTTCTGGCAGTGAACCCAAGAGCCAGAGGAATATGCTTACCATCAAAAAAAGGTGTAACTTCTTGACATGTTAAAGGAAGGCAAAAGCTACATGGCTATAGGCCGCCATTATAGGATCAATGAATCTACTGTTCACTACATAAAGAAAGACGAGAAGAATATTAGGTCTACGGCAACAATGACTTTTAACAAGACTGCAAAGAGGGTGGTTACTTCCCGCA
>PVJI01033468.1:0-11250 GCA_004026765.1 Micronycteris hirsuta
CTGGCCTGGTCAAAACAAAGCATAGCAGGCCAGTCCCCTCCCTCCTTGCAGAGAGTCTATTAATGAAAAGATGAAAGTCACTTTAGACAAACTTCATCCCCGACTACTTGAAGGGCTTGTGATTGATCACTCGAGACATCAGAGAACGATTGTAGCTTCACATAAAAATCATTTGGAGACCTTTTAAAAATACTAGAGGTTCTCATTTAATTGGTCTGGTATGTGCTTGGGTGTTAGGATAGAAGAAATTCTCTAGGTATTTCTGATGTATGGCCGAGGTTTAAAAGCACTCATCTTAACTAAAACCACGCTAGCATGTAATTTTTATGAGAGCAGGGACTTGGTCTCTTTGCTTCACTGCGATATTCCCAGTAAACAACAAGGGTTCTTGGCACATAGGAGCTCTAGTTCAAAAAGCATTTGTTGATGAAAGAAAGAGTGAATGGCTCCTTTGCACATCGTTGGGCGTTTGTCCACCATTTCATCAAGCCTCCCGACAAAGTGATGGTTGAAGGGCCTTGCGAGGCTGTCTCTGCCTTGGATGGAGAGAATAGTGTTGGCCTGGGCCGTGGCCACACACAGTTACAATGATCTAAGTAGGCCAGCGCAACGCTTGCTGGCACATGGGAAGGCTGTCGGGTCACAGCTCCTGTGAAAGAGGCTGGGTTAGGTCCGTGTCAACTTCGAGTTTAAGAACACGGCTTCAGAGGGATCAGGAGCAGTTTCGTGGCAGCCCAGAGTCCCCACAGGCTGGGGAAAGGGTCAGCTCAGATCAAAGGCAGCGTCTGGAGGTGCGGAAGGCCTTGCAGAGAGGCGGGCAGACATTCTCCTTTCACTGGCTGGGGTGTTAGTGAGGCATTTGAGACAACTGAACTCTGAGCCACAGCCGATCTGCAGCTGTAGCCGAGGTCGGGGGGGCTCCCCCTGCATCCGGGATGCTGCCTCCATGGAGACAGGGGAGGTAGTCCTCTCCCTCACTTCCACCTTCCAGGCTGTGCTGTGTGTGGGGCTATAGTGGGTCCCAAGGTGGGGGGAATCAACACAGACCCCATATTGAGGGAATGAGAAAGGACGCCAGATACAAGAGGAAAAGGAGTGAGCAGAGAGCATGAGCGTGATGGGGGTCCCAGGCACAGGAGTCATGGAGTTGAAAAAGCCTGTTAAGGAGCAGCTTTCTGAAGGGCAAGCTCTGTGGAAATATTATAGAGGAAGTGGCGGATGTGCATGGGTAGAGAGGAGTTGAATGTGCATGTGAGGTGGCAAGATGGAAGGTTCAGGGGCTTTACCTTGACGACAGGGAGGGGGAACTGCTAGTGTGGGCATTTGACGCTCACACCTCTCCTATACGGCGAGTGTCAGCCGACTTTACAGATGAGTATACTGAGGCTCTCAGACATTGAGTGACTTGCCTAAAGTCACCAAACCCAAGTCAGTGGAGAGTCAGGTTAGTTTCCCTGTTTCAGAAGCATGCATTCAGAGAGGAGAAGTGTAAACAGATGGGGGCGGCTCCAAGCTCCAATCTCAGTGTTTAAGGAAGCGAAGTCTTTGTTGATACAAGTAAGGTGGGGGATAACGCCTTCCTTTCCATTGCCCAGTCAATGCATAAGAAAGCAGGCCATCAGGAGGCTGTGAATTGCTTGCAGGTATGAGTTGCTTTCCAAGGTCTTGTCTTCCAGGTTCCATTAAGATGGGACATTCCTCTCAATCACTGGGACAAATCCTCCCAGTGCCTCCCAAGCACTGGCAGGGTCCCCAGGTATTGGCAGAGGATCCCGCTTCCTCTCCTTCCATCTGGAATGTGAATCAATTGCAGGCAATTACCGCAGTGGAAAGAGCCCAAGTCCAGGAGACATGCTGTCTGAATTCGAGGCTGGCCTCCACCACTGTGCCTCCCACACCCTTTTCTCTTTCTTCTGGTTGACAAAGTCCCTCTTTCCTGTGGGAGCTCATTCTAAGTGGTTTTTATGGAGCTGGTGCCACGGTCACTGTGTGTAAGGGTTCTATAGTTCAGGGCTGCTGATTGTCGTCTTCCCAGGTAAGTGGGAGAAAGAGAGACAGAAATCTGACAAAGCTTGAGCACCTGGATCCTGCTGGGCTGCATTCTGCACATTTCAGTTATGTGATCCGACGGATACCAGACTGTTGGCAAGGATGGCCCCGGTAACTTTCCCCATCCCTGTGTGCACACTCATTTGCACTGTGACCATCTCCTCTTAGAGACAAATAGTCTATTTCCCGTCCTCTTGAATCTGGACTTAGATTGGACTGATAGAATGTGGCAGAATGATGTGTGGCTTCTAAGCTTTGGTCTCAAGAGGGCCCTGCAGCTGCAGCTGTCATCCTCTTGGAACCCCGAGACCCCCATGCTGTGGTCCCCTTGAGGAGAGGAGGACACGTGAGGTGAGAGGCCCAGCCAACCTGCCAGCTGAGTGAAGCCGCAGTGAGTGGCAGAAGAGCCGCCCACCTCACCTCCAGAGTTATGAGAAATAATAAATTGTTGTTGTTTTAAGTCACTCATTTGCGGTGGGGGGGGAAGTGGGTTGTTATGCAGAAATAGATGTCTGCTTCATGGAAATACAGTCACCAGTTCATTCTGTGACCCCGTATATCAATCATGGCTCTTGATTTCCAGCAACACAAAATCAGCTTTTGCTAATAGCTGTGTAGTAATGTATCTAAAAGATGTTGGATCCTTAGGAAGGCTGAGATCGGATGATCACAGCTACTCAGCCAGAAACAAGCCTCTGAACTTGCCACCACCAGGGCTCCTCTCAGGGCTGTGCCTGGAATGCAGTTTGGCTAGAATCATCAACGGTGCCAGACAGAGAAAATCCCATTGTACCCCTGGGGTCTTTGCATTACTAGCTCCTGCTGATCCGCTTTAGGTCACGTATCTGCAGCATAACTACAGCGAGTCTGGAAACCAAGTATCTGCCATTTCAAGCTGTTAAAACGGGGGCAGACTCACAAGATGGTGGCTTTTTCCAAATGTAGGAAGTGGTCCAAAAAAGAATGTCCAATGTCCCTTCCAGCCCACCCCTCTTCCAGATTGACGTCAACGTGCACTCATCTGTCCACATTCGTGTCGCTAAAAGAAAAAGACCCTGCCTGCTATAACTTAGCGATCTCTTACTTAACCAAGGACAGCTGGTCTCCTTTCCACATTCACATCAGACACTGCATCTAGCTTCCAGCTAAAGCTCTGTGGTTGATATCTATTGCTCCTCTAGATCTGGCATGAATTTGCATTATGTAATGTATACATTGTGAGCCTGGTCATTGTGAATCACAACAAACATACTACACATGAGAAAGTGAGGGGAAGGGAGGAGAATGGAGATGAACATTTGTACATGTATATAGGTGTGTGATACAACACGGAAGATAATTCACCTAGGTATTTCCAGCCCTGTTTTCACTACAGTTGAGATATAGTTTCTCTATGGTTGGTATCACCTTTTCCTCTTTCATTAACTTGCCCATATTTCTTTCTTTTTTTTTTTTTTAAGTCAGTATTCAGTCAGTCTAGGTTTTTAAAACTGCAGGTGATGCAAACATTCACTTTTCAGGGAGTTTATCCTTTAGTTGTTTTATTTGTATAGGGCTGGAATGGTTTTCCATCAGTCTATAACCACTGGAAATAGAAGTATCATAAGTCACTTTACGCCGTCCTTGTGGTATTCATACTCTTTCCAGACCCAGTGTGTTGCAGCAATGTTATTTCCCTTTGATAACTAAAGCAAATACCCTCAGCAGCACAGTAATCCCATCTCATTGCCTGTTCGGAGGGAAAAGAAGCCACAAATGCCTAAGTTAGAGCTTCAGTTTTCAATTCAGTGAGCTAATTGCTGTGTTTCCTGGAAGACATAGTCTTCCTTGGATGCTAGACTTCCTAAGTCGGCAGTGCCCAGAGCCATAGAGATTGGAAGCACAGACTCTGCTCACACATTTAGTGTTTTCAGACTCACGATTTCTAGTTATGTAAGAAATAGCATGATGTATGCCTCAAAGAATGTACTCCATCATGTATACTTCATGGCAGCTCGCCACGGGGGAGAGCCGAGTGAGGAGCACCAGCACCTCAGGGGTCATCACACCGGCACCATAACCTCATGAAACTCGCTTGGTCCATCAGGGCTTTCTGGAGCCTGGCTCTTGCTTCCGTCACTTCCATAGCTAATGGAGTGCTCTGGGCCTGCCTGATTTGTAGTTGGGCGGGTCAGGTAACATCCAGTTCAGGGTGAGTAGCTCAGGTGGCATGATTATCTGGTGTCTAATGGTCACGCATTCAACCAGGGCCTAGTAGCAAGCCAAGGGCTCTTTCTTAAAAGAATAATAGTAACTTGCTGAAGAGAACCGAGCTTTCTCCAAAACCTCAGGGACCTGTCCTACAATTCTCCCATCCAACCTTGCATCAAACAGCATACAGAGCCCTGATCTGCCAAAGACACTTCAAAGAGCATTGGATTTTAGGGATCACAAGGACCAAGTGAAGAGTTGCTTACACTGCAGCTTGAGCTAGTGAAAGAATTTTCTCTTTCTCTGAACTCTGCTCAAAGTTGGCAGCCTTCTAGGTCTCCTGGAAAATGGACTGTAATCCAAATGTGGTATATGTTGCTCCTAAAATCCAAAGAGACCTCCAAATGTTATGCCAGTTTTCTTCCTTGTTAGAGGTGCAAGGTGTGGATATTATCTTTTATTTTGGAAGGAATGACCAGAAATTCCCCACCATGGACCCCTCCCACATTTCTGGCATGTATCTGACTAAGGCATCCACAAACCACTTATCCTCGTTCTTCACATCCTATCATGGAGATATCCTTGTGAACTAGCATATTCTTGGTGGACGTATGAGATGGTCAAGGTCTCAGAAAACTAATTTGGGGCCCATATCTGCAGGCAGGCACACCCCTACAGGTAGAGAGTGTGAGGGGTCTCTTGTCTCGACCAGGTGAAAGCTTTGGGTATTCTCTGCCTAGGGAGAGGGAAAGATACAGCAGGTCCCCTGCCGTTTTGTTATGATGTTAATGAGATGCTGTAGGAACTTGACTCTTGTTTATACCAAGTAGCCGGTGGTAAAGCTGGTTTCGTTATACGTCATTTCACCCCAGTTCCAAGAACTTATTGATGACATTAAGTGACAACTCATTGTATTTGCTGGACAGCTGCACTCCAGGTGCCAAGGGGTGTGTTGATTTGTTCTAGTACAAAGACCACATCAGAAGCTATGATTGTAACTGGAATTATCACTTCATTATGTTTATAATTATCCATGGCCATTTGTGAAGGCCCAACTGTCTTCTGAATTGGCCAAACTGGACAGTCAAATTGGAATGCAGGAGAAGTCACTACTGCTGCCTCTTTCAAGTATTTAAGGGTGATACTGAATCTCTGTGCTTCTTTCATGGCAGGAGCCTTGCGTTTTATTTACCATCTTGATAGTGAGGGAACTACAGGCATTTCCACTTGACTCTTCCTACTGTGTGAGGATGCTGCAGCCTCTAACTGTCTGCTGCAGCCGGGTGCCCCACAGGCTGGGAAAATGACCAGAGGATTGGGCCCTTGACCTTGAGGGCCCGCTGGGCCTACCACGGCGTAGACCTAGGTAAAACTCCATTTATTGCCTGTCTCCCGTTGGTACCTGCTCTGACACCGCAATATGTTCTGGGTCCTCGGGTTTTATTCTTTTCCCTTGTACACAGATACTGTGGTGAAGGTTTGCAGGGCAGTTTAGAGACTTCTGAGAGGAAGACTCAGGGTATAGTTGCCACGTAATGACCGGTTTCTTACTCAAGGCTGCTCGGCTTCCCCTTCATATGCGGAGAACTGAGTCTGTGAACTGACTCAGGTTGGAGGACTGAGTGAGGGACTATGTATCATCAGGACATTTGGGGCTTCCCTAACAGAAAGTCTTACCTGGCTTAAACAAAAAGAAAGTGGATCTCATCATGAAACGTCTGAAAGCAGAGGGGTACCAGGGCTGGTCGATTCAATGGCTCAGAAATATCATCAAGGACCCGGACTCCTACATTTCTGGGCTCTGCCCTTCTTGGTGTTCTGGTTCACTCCCCTCCGTGGTTGCAGGTTGGCTCCTGCCCTGGCTGCCGAGCCTGCTGCAGGCAGCTAATGCCTCACAGAACGGGGAGCTCTTCCTTCCTTAGACGTTTTTATTTTGAGTAAGGAACCCTCTCCCAGAGGTCCCATCAGACTTGTCGGAAAGGAGGAAGGGGGATCGCGAATGTTGTGAAGCGGGCAGGACCAGGATCTGCTCTGGACGGCAGCTTGCGGGTGTGATGGCGTGAGTCAGGACTCTGCGTGTCAGACTATAAGGACCTTCCTGACTTGTCCCTCTTGTGTCTGCTTTGGACACCGCGAGCTGTCACCGTCAAGATCCCTATGAGTCCGACCACACCCACTTTTAGGCTGGCCAAGCTCCCTGTGCCTCTGGCCATTAGTATGGGTCCCAGGCCTGGGTTACCCTGTGACAGTCCCAGTGCAATTGAAACTGTGCATTTCATTTCTGACTACGGTTTTTCTCTTCTCCACCAGCAACCTTGGCTGACAAGTAAGAGCCCCTCCAGCTTTTCCTAAAGATGCCGGCACTCCCCGCACTAATGTATTTACCATGGCCTTGACAAAGGCAGTGTATTTCGGGTCCTCTCGGGAGACATAGTTAGAAGATGGGTAAGCAGTTACGATAAATCCACCCCAACATTGCTATCTCCCTAGGTCTTTGAATTTACTTCCTCTGAATTATAATTTATAATTTCTGGCATCTCAACTACAGTTAGTGTGGAGCATTCATGAGGCCAGGTTTCTGTCAACCCACCCAGCAAACGATGAAAATGAGTCCTAGAGGCTCAAGCTAGTACGTTAAATGCAGCATCCCTGGCAGATGCTGCCACAGCAATGAACTCAGCTGCCCCTCAGTGACGGTTTTGCCCTTTGTGGGCCGAGCACCTTCTGAATCTCCTCCCCAGGTCTCTGCTAGCGCCAGTTCTCTGCACTGTTGTCTATCAGGTTTTCTCTTCAGAGCCTCTGTATGGACTTCAGATCTGAATTTCATCCCTCCCCATCCCACCCTGTACCAGGCATAGGCTGAGGTCTAACTCTAGCTGTAGGTGGGGAGACGGCGAGGGGTAGAGGGTAGAGTATTGGCCTCCCCTTGCTGAGCAGCACCCTCAGGTTCGATCCCTGGGATTTGAAAGCAGGGTGGGAATAGACACAGGAGAATGAAGGGAGGGGCTGATCTGGCTGATGAGAAACATAGGAATCAATGGAGTTTAGAAATTCAATGCTTTCTGACTTATCTGAATCCACCCCTAAATCTTTGTTTCAATTCCCAGGCCTACCTCTTTCCTGATCAATGCTCTAATTTTCTCCGAGGAAGAGTGGAAGGCTGCAAATTCAACTCATTTTGTAACTCAGCAGCCTGCAGGATAAAACTGTGTGTTTGACTGTTTTTTGTCTAGCTCAGCATTGTGATGACGAGATAAAAGAGATGGTTCTGGTACAGTCATAGAAAATCCTTGGTTTTCATTTTGTGCCCTGAATTGAGAACTTAAGGATTTGTGGTTTTCGTTCTTATTTTTTTTAAATCCATCTAGCATGGTTAGAAGCCAGCATATTGTCTGACAGACCTTGAATTTCCCATGCCCTTTATACTGTTCTTTTTATGCTCTAAACCTTGACTTCACTGTATAGGTGGTACAGGTAAAAACTCAGCAGGGTTGCCTGTTCACCATATGTTAGGCAGAGCCACATCTCTGCCAAATTCACCATCCCAGGTTCCTGCCAGTTTCTGGAGGTTCTGTTTCTGCTCTTGGTATCTTTTTTCTTTTCTTTCTTTCTTCTTCTTCCTCTTTTTTTTTTTTTTTGCATCAGCCAAGGATTTCATTTGCAAGCAACAGAAAGAGACTCTGGCTAAGTTACGAAGAAAAAAGATGTGGATTGAACGGATATTGGGTAGTTCACTGCATCAGCAGTTTTACAGCCAGGAACAACACCCAGAATCATGACCTTGGAGGTAAAATCTTCCCCTCTCCCCTTGCCGTTGAGTCCCTCTCTGTGTTGTCATGATACGCGCAGGAGTGTCTGGTTGGCAGGTGTCTTTGCTTTGGCTCCGAAAGGAACGTGGGAAGTAATTATCTGGCATTACAGCTTCTACAGTGGGAGGTGGGCTCCGATCCCCACCAAGACTCCTACGGCCCTGAGTTCCCCCAACAGAGGAAGGAATTGAGGGGCTGAACAGCCAAAGCAAGCAGTAGACCCCCACTGGCTCCTGGGGGAGTCAGTCCCATCTCTGTTACTCAGTTGCCTCATCTACAGAAAAAAGGGGTTGCACTAGCCCCCAGATCTGTCATTTGGAGGCTTTCTTTGGCTTCTGTGGAGTTCCAGTCACGTAATTCTGACTAAAGACAGTCCTTATCCTGCTCCCAGGCACAGGGGGGTGGGGGTAGGGGACAGAGAGGAGTCAGCCTGAGACTGGCCGCCTGAGGGGGTGGAGGCCACTCTCCCTGGCTCCTGGCAGCTCTTCCTGCAGCAGCTTTCACACTGATGCGGAGCAGAGAAGCCATGTCAGGCCCGTGCTGTGTTCCTGGGAACCGAGTCACTTTTTAAGACACTGCCCTGCTTGAACACTGGATGTCGAGGTGGCAGATCTTGTAGAGGGGTTATGGGAAAAAAACATGTCTTTGAGTGCTTTTGAAGCCTTTAGAAATACTTGGCACGTAGGAGCAGTTGGTTCCCCACAGCTTCTCTTTCATCGATGGCTTCCGTAAGAAGCCGCTGGGCTGGTGGGGGAGAGGGGTGCACTCTCCCCCCCCCTCGGGCCCCCTTTCTGGCACACTGCTTTTTCAATAGGAAGAGGCAAAACTTTCTCCACAATCCCCGAAATGGAGCCTGCATATTAAACATACACCAGCTTCCGCTGTTATTTGCTGGTGGATTTGTTTCATTTCATACCTCACTGCAGCCTCCTCTCTGTTCGGAACACGCTGTGCCGGGTGTGAGGAGAGAGGAGGGGTGTGCAGGGACTCGAGAGAGCATCTCTTGTTTTCCTAGCAAACTCTGAGCAGCGTCGAAACTGCAGTGGGGGTTTTGGATGAACAGAAACCTGAGGACTCGAGGCGGAATTTTAACTCACTGGTTTGCCTGCAGCTTTGATCCTGTCCTCTCCTTTCCCCGAGGGCGGGATCCACAGGTCTCTTCTCAAAAAGCTGGGGCATTGGATGTGGGGTCTGAATCACCACTGCCTTTGGGCGCATGTCCCCCTGGGACCTGGAAGCACATCCGTGCTGCCTAAATGAGAGGGATAGAGATTTGCATCACTGAATATGGGACCCATGTCAGAAACCAAGCCATTTCCTCTTCCACCTGTGTGCCATCTGTAGGAGGTTAAAGTGTGCACCCCTCCCCATTCATATTCACTCGCATCCTCAGAATGTGACCTTACCTTGAAACGGGATCTTTGCCGATGTAGTTCGTTAAGGACCAACTATCATTTCAGATGGCATCATCCTGGAGTTATGGTGGCACCTTAGATCCAGTGACTGGTGTCCTTGCAAGAGGAGAGGATGCAGAGACACACAGAGAAAAAGTCAGTGTGATGATGGAGGCAGAGATTGGAGCCATGAATCTAAGCTAAGGGACATCAAAGGTTGCTGGGAACCACCAGAGGCTGGAAGAGAGGCATGGGACAGTTCTCCCCACGGCCTCCAGGGGGAGCCAACCCTGCTGGCACCTTGACTTCGGACGTCAAGCCTCCTGAACTGTGAGTGAACAAATTTCTGTTCTTTTAAGCCAGAAAAGTGGAGTTATTTGTTATAGCAGCCATAGGGGACTAATACATTACCTATCAAATGTCCCTTTGCCATCTTGCCCTCAGCCCATTATTCCTTGCCATACTTTCTCCTCCCTTAAGTTCAACTCAAATGTCCCTTCCTTCATGAAGTTCCCTGGCTCTCCATTAGAAATCCATTGTTTCTTTCTCCTGAGCTCCCGCAGCCTTCGGCACTGACTCTGTTCACTCCTGTGTTCAGTGAGGGGCACACATGTGCTCCCCCTCCCCAACTGGGGCCTTCTCGAGGGCAGGGACTGATCCCCTCAGCTCTGGCTTTCCAGCACCTGCCAAAGCGCCTGCCACGTTGGAGCCACTGGTAAATGCATGAGAGAACGGGGCGGGGGGGGGAGCAGTGGCATCCCCCCATGACCGTGCTCCCGGTGCCGCTCAACTGCTGCGGGGGGCAGCTCGGCCCTGGTGGCCTTTCACACCCTTACCTGATGCCTTCCTTCCCTTCCGGTGTCACCCCCGTCCACCGCGATTCGCTGCCCACAGTCAGCACATCTCTGCTTATGTGCTAGCAGAGAATCCTGCTGTGGGCTGCTCCCAGTTTAGGGCAAAGCTCTTTCTTGAGTCATCCATATCACAAGGTAGAAAACCTCACGCTTAGGGACATCTGATGGGAGGAGGGATAGGAGGGTGACCTAATGGCTCAACCCAGGACAGAGAGATGAAGACACGAAGGAGCTCAGGCGTCTGCCCCCCCTGAATCAGGGCCCGCTCCTGGGAGAGCCGGTCCGCAGGGGCTCCCTCTCCGTCTGCCCTGTGTCCGCTGCAGCACCCCTCCCCTCCCCCACCCTTCCCTCTCCCCAGTGCCTGCCAACCACCAAAGGATCTGGATCATTTGGGTATAAGGAAAACTCTGTCCTCATTGGGCTCCCTTTTAGCTTGTTGTTACTGCAAGACAATACCCAGGAATTTGGAAGAATTAAACTATTTTATCTTCTTTCCCTTTTTAAACAAAAGCAAGAGAGGAAAGGAGAGGTCGTGTTGAGACAACATCCTGGGCACACTGCAGTGAGGTAGTGACGGTGGCAGGCCCCCACCCCCTGTGCCCTGCACTGACCCTGTGCCCCGGGGGTGCTGTGCACCTTCCCTGTAGTGGGAGTCTGAGGTCTTGGGCATCCCGCCCCCCGGGCAGGAGCTCTGCAGTGTGGGACCTGGGACAAGGCAGCTCGGGAAAGCCAGCATCCCTCCCCAGCAACAGAGACGCTGTGTCCCTGTGGAGCCTCCAGCAGGCTTGTTGGGTTGCTCTCCGCCACAACGCCAGAGGGCACCCTGGCCACACTCAGCTGCGTGGGGCAGCGGCCGAGGGTGGGGGTCTGCGGGGACCACGGCGGGTGTCAGTTCGGAGGACACACACTCTGAGCCCGAGGGTGATTTATGAGGAAGGCTCCCGTTCCCTTCCT
>PVJI01033469.1:0-11252 GCA_004026765.1 Micronycteris hirsuta
GGTTTGCCACCGAACCTCAGCCAGAGCCTGGGCCGCTAGGTGGAGCCAAAGCCCACAACGACAGCCTCGGCTGGTCCGTTCCCCGCCCCCTAACTCTACCCCCCACTCCGCACCCCCAGACACCTGAGTTTAAGAGGATGGTGGTCTCGGGAGGCAGCGGGCTAGGGGGAGAGGGGCCTGGGAAGGGTATGAGACAGCCAGCCCCAGCCTAGCTCAGAATGGCCTTATTGGACCTACGAATTCTGTCCCGTCTTCCCTAGCAGTAATGGTTAATGGCCCCAGAGTGGACGCCGGCGGCCACGAACTCCCATTTATCAGATGAGGAGCCTGAGGCCCTGCGAGGGGGTGCAGGGGTGCCAGGGCAGGGCCGAGGCTGGAGCCGGCGTCACTCGGGGGACTCAGGCCCTGACAAGGGGCAGTGCGCACGCGAAGAAGAAAGGGCGATCCCCAGAGCGGGCACCGCCGGGGCACACGCTGGACCCCCAGCGCCGGGGCTGATGTCCCCTCCGAGGTCTGCAGGGGGCGGGACGAGACGGAAGTCTGGGCTCGGGAGAACCAGCGCTGGTGACCGTGGCGAAAAGGCTTCCTCACTCCTGGGGGCGGGGCGGGGGTGCTGCGGTTTTCGGATTGGCTGGGGCTGAGGGGGCGGGGCCAAGGGCGGGGCCGAGAGCCGTGAAGACTCCGCGCCCTTGAAGTACGTTCCCTGCAGTCCCGGGCCTGAGCTGCAGAGCTGGCTGCACCAGGGGTAAGCATCAGCCCCGGGTCCCTAGGCGCAGATTCCCTCCGCTCCCCCGCCCTGAATCCAGGACTCTGGCCTGCCTCGCCCTGTGCTCTCACTGACCAGAGGAGCCGGGTGGGTGTCAGACCTCTGCAGTCCTGCCCACCCTCTCCCCAGCAGCCTCGCCCGCCTCTGCCTTCACCTTTCCTTTTGTAAGAATGTCTTCCGGAGTCCCCCCTTACATCACACTTCCCTTTGCACAGCCAGGGCTCAGCGCGAGGCCCCCGACCAGGATTGCCTCGGTAGATTCCCCTCGCCCTTGGGCGGTTGCCCTTGCACTTCTAACAGGTCTGGAGAAGGAGAGGGCCGGTTTGGGGGGCCACGTGGCCACCTGGATGCTGTGAGTGCATTATTCACTCCACAGACACGTACCCAGCACCTGCTGTATGCCAGACACTGGGGTGGGCCCCACACAGATCTGGGAGCAAAACCGAAACGGGCACTGCTGTTACCAGTTTTCACACCAAACTGTAGGGAAAATGGGGAGAGACAGACAGAATTTGAGGAAACTGGTGAGTTATCGCCACACCAGAGATGGGAGTGAGCAATGTTCGGCTTAAACAGTGGGCTGAGGAGCAAATGCGTTGGGGCTAAAGGTCATGACACCCATAAAATCTAAAAATGGTCCATTACCCTGAAGGTCAAGAAGAAAAATTGCCTCCCGGTTGCCTTTGCACTGTCGCGGGGTGCTGCTTCCAGAAAACCAGTATGCGGCTACCAAACCACAGGTGAGTTCTATTTGGGAAGAAGAGAAATAAATTAGTTGTTCGACTCGATTCAAGAATCAACCATAAGGTTTCCTTAAACAGCAAAGGTCCTTTGAAATCTAAAGGAAGAAATGACCACTCCGGACGCACCAAGTTCACCTGGGTCCGCAGGACAGTGCAGCCAGGGCCCACTAGAGGGCAGCAGAGAGGCGGCGATGCAGGAAGAGACTTGTTTAATGACTACCCACCCCGGAGGGTGTGGGGAGCATAATAAAAACAATACCAATAATAGTGCACATTTTATTGAATGGTTACGCAAGGACGGAATCCTCGTAAGTGCTTCATACTAGATCGCCTCATGTGATCCTCCCACCAATGCTATGAGGTAGGTACAGTCGTGTTAACCCCATTCTACAGATGAGGACACAGAGGTTGGGTAACTTGCTGAAGGTCACACAGCCGGTCACAAGTAAATCCCAGGTATGAGTGCGTGCCACTCTGTAGGATGAGGGCACAGTGAGGTGGCCTTGTGTGCGGTACCTGTCAAATGAAGTGTGGTTCAGAAAGTGCTCGGCCTCCCTCTCCTTCCTTGTCCCTGCCCTTCCTGGATTTCACGGGGTCGGAGACCCAGAAAGAGGGGGTGCCGTTGGGTGAGTACCAGCCCACAAACTGAGAGGTTGCTGGTTCAATTCCCAGGCAGGGCACAGGCCTGGGTTGCAAGCAGGGTCCCTGGTTGCAACTGATTGATGTTTCTCTTCCTCTCTTTCTCCGTCCCTTCCCCTCTCTATATAAATTAATTAATTAAATCTGTTTAAAAAAAGAGAGGCGTACAGCCCGGCTGGTGTGGCTCAGTGGATTGAGCGTGGGCTGGGAACCAGAGGGTCCCGGTTCGATTCCCAGTCGGGGCACATGCCTGGGTTGCGGGCCAGGTCCCCAGTGAGGGCCATGTGAGAGGCAACCATACATTACTCTTTCTCCCTCCCTTCTCCTCTCTCTGGAAATAAATAAATAAAATCTTAAAAAAAAAAAGAGAGAGAGGCGTACAACTTTGAAGAAAGAGCCTGAAAGGACCAATTCTTACCCAGAGTTCTAAGGAAGGGGGTACTTTAGGCACTCTCTGAAGTCGGCTGGCCAAACAGTGTTTCTGCTGCCCCTCACGCTGTGGCTAGGGCGCAGGAAAGTGGCCAATGCCATGGGGGGAAAGCAACAGGATCTCCTCCATGCCTAGCTCTCTGGAGGCCCTCAGCCCCAGCCTGGGGAAGGTGACTCCCCTCCACCCCAGGGCCCATTGACGCGGGCCCCATGAAGTCATCAGTCCTTCCCATGCCCTGTGAGAGCTTGGAGGGTGGGCAGGGCTGGAGCCAGTACCAGGGGCAGAGGCGGGAAGCCGGTGACCGCACAGCCCAGGGCAATGCCTGCGGTTTCTCTCTCCTGCCCAGCAGCCCTTCCCTGAGCACTACCATGTGTCCAGCCCAGCTGTAAGGGTCAAAGGCAGCCGGGAATTCGGTGGTGAACCGGAAGATGCTTAACAACCAACTCCCTGGGATGCCGTGAAGAGCCCTGATCCGCGGCACTTTCCCACTTCCGAAGTGTCCGTATCTCTGCCGTGGCGATAGCAAGCCACCAATGCGATGTCTCTTAACACCGAGTTGGTTCGCACTGCGTCGAGTGCCTCCGCCACCAGACCAAACAGACAAATAACCTTATGCACATAGACCACAGTCAAATGGTTAGGAAGTGATGAGTTCGTTTGTTTGTTTTTAGAATTTTATTTAATTTTATAGAGAAGGAAGAGGGGGAGAGAAACACCAGTGTGTGGTTGCCTCTCATGTGCCCCCTACTGGGGACCTGGCCCACAACCCAAATATGTGCCCTGCCTGGGAATCAAACCAGTGACCCTTTGGTTCAGAGGCTGTTGCTCAATCCATTGAGCCACACCAGCCAGGACAGGAAGTGAAGGGATTTTAGTGTGCATTTCCCTTTTCAACAATGTATTTCATTGTGAAATGTATGTAATTTCATTGTTAACAATGGCTGCACAGAACAACCAGTTCACAGAATTTCTGCAAATTTAATCACAGCTTTCACCTGCTAGAACAAGCCAGCTCCAGCCCCCCACCAGCCCCCACGTCCACTTTAGTGCTGTAGGTAATGGATCTGTCCTCTCAGCGCAGGGGACCGCAACTGGGCAACCAAGGGTCTGACCTGAACTCCAGCTCTGGGGGGGGCAGGCTTGCAGCCAGCGAGTGGGGCTCACGCTGGCAGGACCCTTTGGGCCGGGGTCTGGGGAACAGTGGCCTCAGGGACCAGCCCCAGCATCCTTCTGGAATCACTGCCCCTCTTCTGCCACAGGCCCGCCGCCTACAGAGCTCTGTTGCAAACATATTAGGAGCTTGTTTGATCCTGTACCAGCACTGGGAGTTTGGTGTCGTCCTCTATTTCACTGTGGGCAAACTGAATGCCATGGTCCCGTTACGTGCCCATCAGGGGTCTGCTCAGAACGGTTAGGGCCCAGGTGGGAAGAAGGATGAAGGGTCGCTCCCTAAGCCAGAAGAGCCAGCCAGATCCAGAATGGAGGCCAAGAGTGGAGAGTGTGTGAGCAGGAGAGGGGTCGCAGAGGGTAGGGGAGGTGTGAGGGTGCCTTCAGTGAGGGCTCCCAGAGCTGAGGCCTGCTGGATACCAAGGAGGGGTGGGGAGGGGCCCGGAGAACTGGGAGGTGGACCGGGAGAGGGGAAGGCTAAGGGCTGGAGGAAGTCACCCTGCTCATTGCACAGAGAGGGGTCCGATGCCCTGGCAGCGACAGAAATGTGCCCGAGGTCACTCGGCCCGCTAGATGCCAGCTGGGGCCTACCCCCAGGCTGGGGCTCAAGCAGAGGAAGCCCAGGCTGAGGCTGGGTCCCAGAGCCACCTGGTCTGGCCTTGGGGAGACAAGGACCCAGCCCTTCCGGGGCCCTAGCAGCCCACCTTAGGCTGACTGGCAGGGAGAGGGCAAGACTTCGAGTCCCCCAGGCTTCTCTGGGTGGCCAGCAGGGGGCAGTGCTGCCTGGGGGGTGAAATCTCCCACCCTTAAGATTTCCCTGCAGTCCAAGCAAGGTCCCAGGGCAGGTGTGAGGGCTGGGGACACCGGAGGCTGGCTGGGGGGGGCAGGAGAGGGTTTCCAAGGGTTGGAGGAGCACACAGAGCTGAGCATTAGGACTCCCTGAGCCCTGAAGGAAATAAGATTCTAACCCCACTTTACATGCCCACCAGCTTAAAGAACAGTTTGGAAATGCACCCAGCTCCATCCAGCCTCGCTCCCTGGGAAGGAGGATGCGTCCTAGGCCTTGCACAGAAAGCTGAAAGGCTAGACCTACGTTGGAACTTCCCGAGGTCTCCACACTGAGTGTCCCTGATGGATTCCAGGATGGTTCTTTTACCAAAGTCCCATCCTAGGGAGTGAGGAGGATGGTCAGCCTGCTGTGCAAGAGGGCCTGGATGTTTCTGCTGTGATCTCAGGCCGCCCTTAGAGGAGAGGGGAGAGAATTTTCCCCAAGGCAGCCAAGGGAGGAGCGCAGGGACACGCTGCTGTCCCCCGCCCCAGGAGAGCTCCCGATACAGGGCCGTGGGCCTCCGCAGTGAGGTGCCTGAATACCACACTCAGCAGCCCTGGGACCCTTCCCACTGGCAAGGTTCCCTGGAGCCAGTCCTTCAGAATCTGTTTGCAAATGGAATCCCTGCTCTGACCGGAAGCTCGCTGTTCCCTGAGGCCTCCCCTCTGTGTCCCACAGGTCCCACTTCTAGGGGTGGAAGGCGGTGCAACACCCCACAGCCCTGCCTCCCCCGAGACTCAAAATGCCCAAGAGGCTCTCATGCAGGGGTGCTGAGCTCTGCTGGGCTAAGTCATACGCTTCCTCGTCCCCAGCACCCAACCTGGCTGTGTCCCAAGGGGATCAAACCAGATGGTCTCCCAGGGGCCCCTTCACCGCCCTCCCTAGGTTCCCGTAGATGTCAGCACGACCCAAGTCACGTTCCTGTCTGTGGGACAGCCCCCGGTAAGGGCCTGTTGTCCCAGTTACCTTCCGGTTCCCATAAGCTCACCACCCTCCCAGAGAGCAGGGCAGGAGACTGGGCAGTCACATCGCGCAGCCTGGGGACAGGGACAAAGAAAATGGTAGTGGAGATGCAGAGGAGGGGAGGGCAGGGCAGCATCCTGGCAGGTCACAGGCCTGCCCTTCCTGGAGGGGCTGGTGACTCAGGTACTAACAGAGGGATCGTTTCCCCCAAGCAGTGAAACCAGACGGGGAGGGAGGGACACCGCGTCCTGCAGCCTTTGTC
Source organism: Micronycteris hirsuta (assembly GCA_004026765.1). Taxonomy (NCBI): domain Eukaryota; kingdom Metazoa; phylum Chordata; class Mammalia; order Chiroptera; family Phyllostomidae; genus Micronycteris; species Micronycteris hirsuta. The sequence continues at coordinate 5,800 of PVJI01033469.1, forward strand.
CTCCCCTGTCACTTCCAGGCCCGCAGTCCTGTGAGTCACAGCGGCCCCTCCTGCGGCCTTATCCTCACGTCTGAGTCTGGCCATGTCCCGCTGCTCTGAGTGCCCACCCTGTCCCCTCACCACCGTCCCCTCTGGCCTGGACCGCCGACAGGCTCCTTCCACTCACCATCTTCTCCCCTCTCCAGGGCTTTCCTCACACCGAAGGGGCAAGCGGGCCTCCTGGAGCTCCAGTCTGCACTCCGGCCGCCCCAGCCCTTCCGCAGCCCCTTTACCTCCCCGCCCACCGCCATCTTTGCTCCTCTGCTTGGAATTTCCCTCCCACCTCCTGCATGGCTTAGGCAGTGCCTACTCATCCTTCAGGTTTCAACCTGCGTCACCTCCAGGGAACCCTCCCTGGGCTTTCCACTAAGTCAGATCCCCCGTGAGATGGGCCCCCAGCACTGTCCCTGCCTCTCCGCAGCTCTTGTCGGAGTCGAATACTTTGGGTGAGGTTCAGCTCTGTGCTTGGTAATGTCTGCCTCCCCCACTGGATCAGAACCAGGTCTACTTTGCCTCCATGGCCTCCACATCACGGTTGCTGGCACATGGTAGGGGCTCAGTAAACATGCACTGAGTGCATGGATCCCCCAGCCAGCGGGTGTCTCCCCAGTGAGTCTGCACACCCTCTCCCCGCATCACTGACCTCCCCCCCCCCAGGCCCCACTCCTCTCTGTGAGATCCCTGGAGCCTGCTAATGACTGGGCTCTGTCGTGGAAACTGAGCAGGTTGCTTCCCAGAAACTCAAGAACCCTTTCGATGCCCCATCAGGCGTCAGTGATAAACTCAGCGATACCAATTGCTCTGACCCAGTGACTCAGAGGAAGCCAGTCCTTCAGAAACCAGCCCCAAGGGGAAGGAACCCGCCTTCTTCAGTTTGTATCGGCGACCCTGGCCCTCGGAGCCTGTCCAGCCTCCACCTGAAACCAGAGGCCCAGACAGGGTCAGGGCCCAGCTCAAGTTCACAGGCAAGGCTGCCGCAGCACCGCACCAAGAATCCAGGCGGCTGGCTCCAGTTTAGGGTTCTCCCTGCGCTATAATAAACGTGGCTATTTTTAGGAAGCAATTAGCAAGTCAAATAGGGCTAATAATACCACCTTTATGCTTTTCAGTCTCTTCCTCACCTTATTTGATCCAGCAACAGCCAGTGAAGTAAGGTGATCTTATCCGAAAGGTGTGGTCCAGAAAGAGGAAGTGACTAGTCTTCTAGCCCTTCCCACCAGCCAGTCTCGGGCACCTCCAGAGAGCTCCCTTCCCCAGGCTCTGGCTTGGAGCCTCTCTCTCAGGCAGCCTGCCCACCTCAGAGGGTCCCCTACCCTACCCATCCAGGTGAGGGCAGCCTCCAGCCCCTGTAGGCTCCTGGCAGCCCCCCGGGCCTCGGGCAGCCCTGCGGCCTGGTATCCACTGGTGTTTTTTCCTCAAAGTCTCCAGCATGCAGATGGTTGTGGGCAAGGAGGCATGGCAGCCTGGCTGTGTACCTTGGGCAGCCCCTCCCCTTGAGACCCCAGTTAAAGCAGAGTCACCCCAGGAGTGGCTTGGAACAGGTCCAGCCTCAGTCCTGCAGCCCCGTCTCCTGCCCCTGCTTCCTCTCCCACCGAAGCTCCTGGGATGTCCGGCACCGACAGGGCTGGATGAACACGAACATGAGGTCACATCCTCGATTGCTTCCTGAGCCCTTCCCAGAGGCAGGAGGTGCTTCCCATCAGGATGCAGCTGGGCTGCCTGTCCTGGAAACGCAGCAACCAGGCCGGGCCACCCCTGAGACCCGGGGCACCCGTGACAGCCTGGCCCAGCACCTGCTGAGGAGGGTACCTGGGCCAGTTCCCAGGAGTCCCCACTCACAGAACAAAGAAGGACCTGTGCTGTGTTTTTCACCTGAACTCCCGCTGGGGAGCTCAGCAGTCAGGAGGGCTTCGCAGGAAGGGGACTGGGCGGGTCTCGAGGGCAGCAAGGGAGGAGGGCGGCACTGAGAGCGGGCACCTCAGAGGCAAAGGTGTGGAGGAGAGCCGGGCTCAGCGATGGCCTCCCAGATCAGAGTGCCCTTGGTCCACGCTGACTCGCAGCCACGCAGGTTTGGCCTGAATGAGACCCCCGGGGTGTTCACTGCCCTGGGCACTGCCCCCATCCTAGAGGCTCCTCACAGATGGACAGGTTGGACTACTGGTCCCTGTCAGGCCAGCTCGGGGGCAGGGGGGCCGCTGCCAGGAGGGAAACAAGGTCCATTTATTGAAGGAGGAAGAGAGGCCCCCCAGGATGGCCCCCAGCCGCCCTGGCAAGATGAGGTGGGCCCCCCTACCAGGCTCAGAACTGGTCTTCACCAGCAGGGGGCCCCACCCCATGGGAGCCGTGTGGGCGCAGGACAGCGGCGCACGTGGACCCAGCCAGAAGAATGAGGTCCGCAGTGAAGAGAGAGATAGAAGGTGCCGTGTCTGCAGGAGTCGGGCTTGAGGCAGCACCGTGGCTACGTGTCTGAGTGAGGGGGCGCCACGCAGGCTGCCCCTCGGTGTCCCGTCCACCATGTAAGGGATCAAACAGCGGAACACACCCCTCCCCGTGGCCAAGCCTTCCCGGGAAAACCCTACTGCCCCCTCCGCAGGGCGCAGGGCCTTGCTCTCCCAAGGGAACAGGCCTCTGAATTTCCTGTCCACCCTGACAACAGGGTCTACTCACCACCCCCACCGCCCCCTGCCCTCTCCCAGCCCCTCCAGGGTGGTAACGAGGGCCGTGGGCACTGGAGGGGGGCTTGCAGACACAGGCAGCCTTGCGGCCGCTGTGCCCCACACGGGAGGCACTGGGCAGCAGGGCAGGTGCAGGAGCCCTGGGGCGGGACTGCCCGTCACACGGCATCAAGGGAGGGGCTGCTGGCTCTCCCAAGGGCTGGGAGCCTGCGGGTTAGGGAGCTCTGGCTTTTCAGCTGAGTGAGCAAGAACATCGGCTGAAGTAGAGCTGGTGCCCCACTTTCCTGGCACAGTTTAGGAGGGCTGCCCGCTGCCCTCAGGGGCTGATGCTGAGCAGTCCCCAGAGCCAAACCGGGCAGGGGAATGTCAGGCTTCCAGAGAGGCGGGGGGAAGATGGCAGCAGGCACCGTGCCTCCCCACGCCTGCACGGAAACAGTGAGCCATCCTGGTTAGGAAGGGGTCCGCCAGTGTGGGGAGAGCCCTGGTGTCAAGGGGAGAGCGGGGCAGTCCCCTGGACTGCGAGCTCAGCAGGGCATGTGCCCGCATCACCGCGGTCCAGTGGGGCTCAGGAGCCGGGTGCAGGCGAAGCGGCGACATCCACTCTGGAACCAAGGCCCGGCAACACCCCAGCAGCGTGGACTGGGGCCCAGGAGCCCGCATTCTGCAGCAGGGGCGTCAGACTCACTGTCACCGGGGGCCCCATCCGCCTCGCGGTGGCCTTCAAAGGGCTGGATGTCATTTCAGCTCCTTAACAGTTAAGGCGTAGTTACATGTGTACAGTCCTAAAATTTTTTCGGCCCTTTGAAGGCCACCGTGAGGCTGATGGGGCCCCCAGTGAAAGTGAGTTTGACACCCCTGCTCTAAAGGAACCCCCTCTGGCCCTCCTCTGGCCTCACCCCCTCCCGCAGCGGGGGCAAAATCTGTGAGCCCAGGGGACACGCCTGCCCAAGGAGGCGGGGCAGGGGGTGCTGAGGGAGGGATGTACTTATTGAGACCTCCTACCCGTCTCCCAGTCCTCAGGGACCTGCTGGGGAAGGTGTTATTTTCAGCAGCTCTGATCTGCAGGTTTCCAGGATGTGCCCAAGGTCACATAGGTGGCTTTGCAACCTTATCTCGGGGCCCAGACGCTGTGCCCTTCATACTTGAGACGTCAGAGAGAAGTGTGGAGTGTCTGCGGGGGGGCTGGGCACAAGCAGAGAACAGGACTTGGTGGGTCACGACCAGGGTGCCAGGTCTAGCCACCATGCCCGGAACCCACGCCCTGGTCGCCGACCCCTTGGGTGGCTTCTGTGAAACAGGCCGTGGCCAAGTCCCCCCTTCTGGCCTCTCTCCGGTCTCCTGTGCCTGTCCCCAGAGATGCAAGACCTCTGTCCGTGACAGCCACAGGGGACCGGAGGCATCTGCGCAGCGAGCGCCCGAGATAGGAGGGAAGAGTCGGAAGTCACCGGGCCCCATGGGGTGTCGGGCTGGACGTGTGCAGGGGACAGATAACGCCGTGGGCAGGCCCTTCCACACTCAGCTCACGTCAGTGATCTCGCTACACTCACCACACAGAGCAGCCTCGGGCGAGCCACTGCCTGCGCTTCCCGTGACCTCAGTCAGCTTCCTACCTGCCAGTGGGGACAACAGCAGTGTCCTCTCCACGAGGCCTTATAAGGTGACACCAGGTGACAATAGCCAGCTGGGGCCGGTACCTGATCACACACCGTGTGTGTGTGCCCCCATGCGCACTGGTGTGTGTAGGGAGAGGTGTGGGGAGAGCAAAGGTTAGTTCCTCTTCCCTGAAGTTAACAAAGTTCCTGTTTTTAGAAAAGAGGAAATAGGTGAATTCCAAAGAAGTGTAGGCAGAGAGGAGGACCTGCCCCTGGGCAGCGTCCGGCTCTGCTGACTTGCTAGGTGAGGCCCAGGTGTGCCGTGGAAAGGGACAGCTGACCAGACACCTGTCCCCTGAGCTCTAGTTGGCCCCAGCCTTGCTTCCAGGTGTCCATTCTCTCCTGGGACCTTTGGCCCAGGACCTGGAGAGGGTGCTGAGCCCCTGGAGGCCCTCCCAGGTGGGGGGCGTTTCCGGTAATCTCACCCTTGGCGAAGATTTCTTGGTGCCCAAGGCCTGCTGACCAGCACCCGCCTGGCCTCTTGGGCTAGCCGGTCTTCCTGATCAAGCCGCAGCCTCTGTCCCAAATGCCACAAGGCTCCCCTGCCTCCTCGTCCTTACCCAGGCTGCCCTCCGGCCCTGCCCACCCTCCTCCCACCTCCTCGTCTGGAGGCATTTCTGTTTGGGGGGGTCCTCCAAGGGCAGCAAGGTTGGGGCCTGAAGGCCGGGCCAGACTGGGAGAGGGGCCTACACCCTCACCTTTGGGAAAGTTTTTCAAAGACGCCCCTGCTTTCATGGGTTTCCTTTCCGTTTCCTTACCACGGTGGAAACAACCATTGTGATGTTGACGCTTCCCTCCACTTCTGCCTCTGTGCCTTTGTCGACACTTTCTCTCCAGCCACATCGCCCCCCCCACAGTCCCCTCCCCTCCACCCCCCACCCCCGGAGGGCTCAGGAGCCAGAGTGGAACAGGAGGAAGTCACCTCAGCCTTGTCTCAGAAAGACCCGGGGGAGCTTGACATTCACCCTGCCCCAGCCTCCCTCTACCTTCCGCTGCACACTCAGCATCACCCTGCTGCCCACGGCTCTGCAGCCCACAGGAACCCCAGAGCCCCCCACCCCACCCCAGCCTCTGCCCAGAACCCCCA
>PVJI01033470.1:0-11252 GCA_004026765.1 Micronycteris hirsuta
ACATGAGACAAATTGAACTTGCTACATGAGGACGAAAATGACCACATAGAGAACAAAAACTCTGGACATGTGGGCACCAGGCTTGGTTAATCCCACCATCCATGAACCTGGGAGGATCTCTTCCCAGTTCTGTACACTGATCCACACAGCATGGGACCTCATGCCCAGGTGACACCCATCTTGGGTGGAGGAGGTGACATCATGCACAAGTGTCATGTGAAGATATGAAAACAGATGGAAGAGGTTGGAGATGAAATTTCTGAGATTTACTTCAAATGAATCAGAGGTGACCATGTTTCTTGCTTTTCTGATTAGAACTACACCACAAGTCCACAGAAGCACAGTTGGTGGTGGTGAAAATAAGACTGACCACCACAGTTGGTCATTTTACATTAAGTTAAACCCATCAGCCCAAGAAGGAGAGCTTATTTAAAGAATTTATTGATTTTTTAAATAAATGGATGAACCCGGCTGGTGTAGCTCAGTGGATTGAGCGCAGGCTGGGAACCAGAGGGTCCCGGTTCGATTCCCAGTCGGGGCACATGCCTGGGTTGCAGGACAGGTCCCCAATGAGGGCCATGTGAGAGGCAGCCATACATTGCTCTTTCTCCCTCCCTTCTCCTCTCTCTGAAAATAAATAAATAAAATCTTTTTAAAAAAATAAATAAATAAATAAATAAATGGATGAAGAAATATGATGTTCTTCAACTAAATGTTATTTCATTTATTTTATGCTATAGCCTATTAGGGACTGGATCAAGGTTTTTCATAATGAAATTAGTATAATTTATACATACTTACTCTGCAATCTTTAGCTTCATCTTCACCTAAGCAGATCTAGTCTTGAGTGAGTTCCTTCTCTGTCCCCAATATTTGACCCATGGAGTCTACAGACTAAAAAAAATGAGGCAGCGAGACTGCTATACATTCAACACCAAACTCCACTAAAGGAACATGACTCAGGAGCACTGTCTGCCTCTCTGTAGAGATCAAACCTCTGTCTCCCAATGATCCACACAGATGCTCCACCTCCACCAATACTGGGTCCATGGGCTCTAGGGTCACACTCTGTTCTGAGTTCATTTTCTGATCGTTTTGTATAGGAAGTGGTGTCAGATGGTACTTCCTAGCTCCTGAACACAAACCTCCTACATTTTAAATTGCCCCTCTGATTGTGAAGGTTGACTTTCACTGATGTGTTCATTGCTAGTGATTTCAAAGTGATCTCTCATTTTAAATCCTTCTCTTTTTATTACAGTTTCCTCTGATTCACTGTCCTTGGTCTTCTACCCATCTCCTAGATCTTTGCAGTCTCCAGGGAGGACACGGGGCCGAATGAAGAGAATAATTATTTAATTTTTCATATTATTCTATTAATTTCACAAGAGGATATTTTATTTTTGAGTGATAAAGAAATAGAGATAAAGATAGATAAATAGATAGAGAGATAGATATTGGTTGCTTCCTCTGTACACACAGACAGAGGATTGGACCTGCAACCTTTTGATTATAGGAGGAAACTCCAAACAACTGAGTCAAACTTGCAAGGCATAGGCAGAAATTCTTAAAGACATAAATCCTTGGACAGTTCTCACTCTGGGACCATGTCCTTAATGTTACAGTCCAACCCCAGAGGTCCATATATAGAAGCAGGACATGCAAATAGGGCCCCTCTGCTCATGAAAAGCAGCCCAGCCCTGACCCTGTAGCTCTGGGACAGGAGCCCAGCCCAGGATTCCCAAGTGTTGCCAGTCCATGCTCAGGACAGAACACAAACTCTCACCATGGAGTTTGGGCTCAGCTGGGTTTTCCTTGTTGCTATTTTAAGAGGTAATTTGTGGAGAATGAGAAACACTGAGTATGTGAGTGTATATGAGAGGAACAGTGGACATGTGATAGTTCCTGAATTGATGTCTTTGTGTTTGCAGGTGTCCAGTGTGAGGTGCAGCTGGTAGAGTCTGGGGGAGGCTTGGTGAAGCCTGGAGTGTCTCTGAAACTCTCCTGTGTGGGCTCTGGATTCACCTTCAGTAGCTCCAGAATGGACTGGGTCCGCCAGGCTCCTGGGAAGGGGCTGGAGTGGGTGGCAGTTATATGGTATGATGGAAGTCAGCAATACTATGCAGACTCTGTGAAAGGCCGATTCACCATCTCCAGAGACAACGCAAAGAACACACTGTACCTGCAAATGAACAGCCTGAAAGCCGAGGACACGGCCATGTATTACTGCACTGCAAACACAGTGAGGAGAAGTCAGTGTGAGCCCAGACAAAAACCTCCCTGTATGGAGCACCCAAGACACCAGGGGGCGCTCAGGACCCACAGTGATTGAGCTTAGCAAAGCATTTTTCTTTATCTGATCTTGGACAATAACCAATGGTAATTTGCTCTCATGGGGGAAGGTTTGTGACATCCATTTACTGAAACGGTAGATATTTATATGATTCATTAGATTACTGTGAATGTTAGAAGGATGTGTGCTTGATGAAGGTCCTACTTGTGATGATACATTATAATGACATGTACATCATAGAAGATAAATATGCACTGACTTTAATGAAGTGGTGGCACACATATATGACTCATGCTTGCTAAATCCATCACAGGTCCGTGGTCCTGTAGAGAGTGGGACTTCTCAGTACTCTTTGGTAAGAGGCATCTGTGACATTCCCCAGACAGTGAAAACTGAACAGATGCTCATGTGTCCCTGGAACTAAGCGAGAACTCAGTGCCTACCTGGCTGCTGGATGTGGAGGATGTGGACCCCACACGTGGAACATCACACAGCTCCTCCATGACCGAGTCTAGAGAAAACCCCTTAAAAGGGAGCCTGAGTAACTACCAGCGGTTTCTGAGTTCTCACCTGCAATGCTTTGATCTGTGTGTTTGGCCACCAATATTCACACTCAGACGTGACCGAGGATGTATCTACAACTTGCACTGATACAGACTGGACCATGTGATGAAGCTCCAGAGTTCACCTGTGTAAAGCACTGGAATTTTAACACAAAAATTCCCCAATAAAGGGGTGCAGGAATACCTTGTATATACAATTATACGCTGACTATTTAGCATGCAAAGCCCCATATGACTGAAGAACATGAAGTAATTTCGAACCTAAAATATCCATAAAGCCATGGACCTGAGAGACAAGCAGTGTCCTAAGGACAACTTCCCAGAATGGCTCTGTATTAAAATTGGAATAATTATGCTGGTCTGTGACACCAGATGAAAACTAGAGGCTGCTCCTCATGTTCTTCATCAAGAAACCAGTCTTCTCCCATAGCTGACCCTGGAGAACAGGGGGCTCTAACGGTTCCTGTTGCCACATGGCTATTTGTCCTTGAACTTCTCCCAAATGACCACTAAAATGCTGCTTGGGTAACAGGCAGCATTTTAAGTTGATGGACAGGCCACACTGTGAATGTTAGAAAATATTGGGGCATAATGTAAGAGCTAATAAGCTAATTTAACTGAATCATGGTCTCATTTCTGCGATTGGCATGCACAGTCACAGTGACCAGGTGTGAGAGACACATGGATATTGTCCAGTGCAGTACCCATGGGTCAGGAAGATAGTAGTGGAAACTTGATTGCTATAGAGATGACCATATGGAGTCCAAGCCTACAGAATGCCATGGGACATAAAGGGCACATTGAGTAAGGTCTGTCATATCCCTTTGGAAGAAACTCCCAGGAAACAGGAGCAAGCAAGGGGACTTCCCAGTGGCCCTGTTGAAGTGGCCACCTGGGACCCTGTGTTGAATGGACAGGTGGACAACAACAACCAAACACTGCTGTGGGTGGGCCTTATTGGAAGGAATCTAAAGTCACATGACACATTAGGCTGCATCTGTGACAGGCAGATATATCACCTAAAGGGATGATTCAGAATGTTGTCAATCTGCAGACAGACACATCCCTGTGGTACTGTGTGAGAGGCTCTGAGAAATAAAGTCAGTGTGAGATCCCACACAAAGTTTTCCATGGAAACACAAAAGGGTTAAACTGGATGTGGTGCTCAGGACTCCAGGGAGCACAGAGGAAAACAAGCCAGTCTCAGTACCGCAAAGACTCTAACTAGCCAGGTCCAGTATTCTGGGTTCCCCCTTCCTGCATCAGCACCTGCTGCTGCTCCTGTGGAGACACCCATCCAATGTCCCCCATGGACCTGCTTTCTAGGTTCCTGGCTGTGAACTCTAAGAATGTGGACCTGTGGGCTGTACAGTGTGATCACCCCACATGTTGGGTTACTGTTAAATACAGACTGGACAAAGGTCCTCTCAGTCTTACTCTCCTGAGGACAAGCCAAGACCCTTCTAACCATGGATTCTTCAGATTCTAATTGTTGGGAAATGTAAACACAAGAGTGGACATTCTCCAGTCTGCACATCAATCATGTTTGCTTTTGTTCTGTTGTCAAATCAGGTGACTCACTAGGTGATGGTCAGTGAGGTGCTTTGCCCAAGTACTAGGAACAGGGGAGAACAGAGAACTGTAGTTCATTGCCATGAAAATCATCCTCGTGTGTGTGTGTGTGTGTGTGTGTGTGTGTGTGTGTGTGTGTGTGTGTGATTTATTGAGCAGTAGAAGTGCAGCAGGATTAGGGCCACATGTAGGGCTACTCAGATGGGACCTGCAAGCAGAGGAAACTGAGGATATCAGAGACCTCAAAGCCTCTGATAGCTTCAGGGAATGGGGGTGGGTGTTGGCTGAGTCAGTACATGTTGCAGCTCTTGGAAACGGACCCCTGGTTACATCGCAGAGTCCTGACTTGGGGGGCTCCCTGAAGAGTCATTGGAGTTTAGTAAGGCCAGTTCTCTGTTTCCTGAGATCTCTAAGAACAGCATGTTCCTGAGGGAGCATCCTGAAGTCAGGGTGCAGCCTTAAATTCTGGACTAGAGTCACTGAGTGAAGCATGCCATGTGTGCTGAGGCCAGGCCCTGCCATGCAGGGAGAAAGCTGACAATCAAGGGGTGTGCAGGTCCCGCAAGCTCAGGGCAGCTGTCCCAGGAGCAGGTGAAGAGAGAGCTGAAGAGGAATTTTCTCTTAGGGCTTGTGCCTTCATCTTTAATTCACAACATCTGAAATAAGAGTTGGACATGAGGTGGCTGTAAATTTCATATTTTATTAGAGTATTTGCCAAAATCAGTCAGACAAGAAAACCACAGTCAATGGGGGTATTCCTAGGACATCTTTGTGTAAATTTTATTTATTTATTTTTAGAAAAAGGGGAAGGGAAGGAGAAAGAGAGGGAGAGAAATATCAATGAGTCTCTCATGTGCCCCCAATTGGGGACATGACCCCCAACCCAGGCATGCGCCCTCACTGGGAATCGAACCAGTGACTCTTGGGTTCACAGGCCTGTGCTCAGTGGAGCCACGCCACTCAGGGCAACAGAGCATCTTTATATGTGATTTGTAAGGAGCTAGGGACAGTTGTGTTTTTATTAAATCACTAGGTGCAGCATTGTGGAAACACACTGAAACTGGAATAATACATTTTAATATTAAAGTCCAGAACTAGTCCAGGTGGTCTCTGTGTTCAAAGCTGGGTTCACAAAGAGGATCAAATGTGGGTCTTTATTCCTCAGTAGAAGGAGTTGTACGAGCATAGAGCTCAGGGACATGGCAGGCTACACAAATCTTTCAACACTGATTAGAATCTGGACATTCAGACTCCCTCAGATCATGGTCCCTTTGTCCACTACTTTCTCTCAGGTGAGGTCAAGTCTTCAGTTATGAAACTGTCTGCCTCATGAATATGCAAATGAGGAGAGATAGATTAGGTTAAATGTGGGTCTGTCTGTGCCCCAAGAAAACCACCCACAGCTACACCATCCTCTAAAGGAGTCCAGATGGCACAGCCCCTCACCATGGCCTGGAGATGGAGATCCCTCTTACTGGAGGTATTGACTCCAGGTAAGGGACTCCACAGTCCCTGGGTTGAGGAGGGGACCTGGGACAGTCAAATAGGACTTCTACCCATCCTGTCTCCTCTCCACAGGTATGCACACCCAGGTGCACCTAGTGCAGTCTGTGTTTGAGGTGAGGAAAACTTGGGCCTCAGGGAAGGTCTCCTGCAAGGCATCTAGATACACCTTCTCCAGGTACAGGGTGCAGTGAGTGTGACAGACCCCAGGATAAGGGATTGAATGGATGGGGAGCATTAACCTTAACAATAGCAACATAAACTTCATGCAGAATTTCCGGGGCAGAGTCACTGTGACTGCAGAGAAGTCCATGAGCACAGCCAGCATGGAGCTAAGCAGCCTGAGTCGAAGACATAACTGTGTATTACTGTGCCAGACAGTGAGGGGGAGTCACTGTGACCCCAGACACAAAAAAACCCAGGAAGGCGCTTGGGGGCGCTTGGGGTCCCTGAACACAAGGACCACCACAAGAGCAGGCGCAGTTGGACATTTGGAATGGTATCCCATATGGTTCCCTCTTCCTGTAACAGTTTCCCTCAGGGAAACTCCCTGGGGACCTGGTTCTGCAATCACATCTGAAATATCTGAAATTAAAACTTATTGTCAAGACAGCCCTGGCTGGTGTGGATCAGTGGATTGAGTGCTGGCTGTGAACCAAATGGTCACTGGTTCGATTCCCAGTCATGGCACGTGCCTGGTTGGCAGGCAAAGTCCCCAGTGGGAACACGTAAGAGACAACCACACATTACTGTTTCTCTCCCTCTCTTTCTGCCTCCCTTCTCCTCTGTCTGGAAATAAATTTTAAAAAATCTTGTATTCAAGACAGATGACATTCTCAAAAGAACAAAATGCAGATTCTTTTTTTTAAAGATTTTATTTTATTTATTTTCAGAGAGAGGAGAAGGGAGGGAGAAAGAGCAATGTATGGTTGCCTCTCACATGGCCCTCACTGGGGACCTGGCCTGCAACCCAGGCATGTGCCCCAACTAGGAATCGAACCGGGACCCTCTGGTTCCCAGCCCGCGCTCAATCCACTGAGCTACACCAGCTGGGCCAAAATGCAGATTCTTTTACTGTCTTGTGCCCAATTCCAGTGAATCATGAAACCTTTTGACCCACATCAATTGAATCTACCCAGAGGCTCTCCCAGACCCAGCAGTGCAGCCCCACCCCACACAGCTCAGTGTCCAAGATGGCCAGTTGCAGGGCACATGCATGCTGGGCAGCGGGCACCAGAGTGAATGAACCCAACGCTAGAGAACAAAGGCTCCCAGTGATGACAGTCATTTACTTTCCTTCATGCTCACAGAAAAAATGTAGGGGACACCACACAGAGCAAAGGGACCTAGGACAGCTTGGTGTGGATGTCCAGGCTGATGACAAACATACACACCAAGGGGACATGGAAGGTTTATCACATGTTTAGTTGAAAAGTCTGGGAGGACCAGGAAAGGCCCTTCAGCAAGTCACATCATAACAGTAAGTCCTGGTTAGCTGCCCCCAGTTTGTTTGCTGAGGTGTGAACAACAGACTAATCAAAGTAGGACGAGGGGTTCTCTGTGAGTCTCTAATACACCTACAGGAGGTTCAGCATTTCCCCAACAAAGATGAAACCTGTGAGCACCGTCCTGGAAATGAGCCATGTCTCCTGCCTGTCACACTCTATTCAACATCCCTGCCCTAGCTTCCATGGAATTTGGGATAATTCTCTTCTTTTTTCCTTTTAAATCCCACTTGACATTCTATCGGATTGGCTAAAAATTCTGTATGGTTTGAGCTGCAAAATAAAAGACACAATTTTCACCAATAACATTACTGATTTGGATATTTTGTGTATGTTGGCTATCTCCCATCCGGTATAACATTGATTTTTCTCAATTGATGTCTAGATTGCATCACTATGAACTTCAACTCTCTACACAACCACGGAGCATCGTCCTGTGAGAAATCTCCAGAATGAAAACTCGCAAACCAGTTTTGACGCATTCAAACAGTCACAGAACCTTCTCCATATACTGCATAATAATTTTTGTGTTTTAGTTGTGGTTTAAACTTGCTTGAAATAATAAAGCATAATATACTGAAAACATTCCATATTATCACACTTTCGATATTAAATGGCTACACAGAAATTCACCAATTTCGTTGTTTTTTTGAATGTATGCATATATAATAGCTGTCATGAGAGAATCTAACAAAGTTGTTTCAAATGAAGTTGAAGACAACTAAGTACTTCTAGACCCATGTTACAGAAAAACAAAACAAACTTTTTGGCTAATCCAATATATCACTTACTAGATTACTATGTGAGGGGATTTCTGAGGAATTTCTTTAACTTGCCACATGAGGAAGAAAATTACAACATAAAGAAGAAGAATCCTGGGAGTGATGGATACAGACTTGCTTAGTCCCACCATCCATGAACCTGGGAGGATCTCTCCCCAGTTCTGCACACTGATCCACACTGCCTGTTACTTCATGCCCAGGTGACACCCATCTCCTTTGGATGAGGTGACAGCATGCACAAGTGTCATGTGCAGACATGAAAACAGATGGCAGAAGTTGGAGATGAAGCCTGTGAAATTTACTTCAGATGAGTCTGGGGTCAACCTGTTTCTTGCTTTTAGATTAAAACAATGTCACATGTCCACAGAGCCACAGATGCTGGTGGTGAAAACAATAATGAACTGCCATTGTTGGCCGTTTTACATAAAGTTAGACACAGCAGCCCCAGAAAGGGGAGACTATTTAAAAATTATTTCTTCTGTAATCAATGGATAAAAGACATTGATGTTCTCCATATTAATTATCACTTCATTTATCCTCTGTTATATCATAGTAGGCATTAGATCAAGCTTTTCCATAATGAAAATTCTATAATTTAAACACACTTATTTCACAGCATTGACCTTCATCTTCACCTAAGCAGATCCAGTCCCAGTGAGTTTCTTCTGTGTCCCCAGTGTTCGACCCACAGGGTCTAGAGACTAAAACAAACAGGAGGCGGTGAGATTGCTGCACATTCAGCACCAAAATCCACTGAAGGGACATGACTCAGGAGCACAATCTGCTTCTCTGGAGAATTCACGTTTCTGTCTCCCAGTGATCCACACAGACGCTCCACCTCCTCCAGCACTGAATCCATGTGCTCTACACTCACACTTTGTATAGGATGTGGTGTCAGATGGCATTTCGTGTCTCCTGAACATAAACCTCCTCCATTTTAACTCTCCCTCTCATTGTGAGGGTTGATCTATCTTGGTGTATTAATTACTGGTGACTTTCAAAGGCATCTCTCATTATAAATCCCTCTCTTTTATGACAATTTTCGAGAATTTACTCTATTTCACTGTCCTAGGTCATATGCTATTCTCCTGGATTTAGTTGGGTCCCTGGGGAGCACACAGGACCAAATGAAGGGACTGATTATTTTATTTGTCATATTATTTTATTATATTCACAGGAAAACACTAGCTTTATTGGAGAGAGAGAGAGAGATTGATTGGTTCCTTCCCGTACACACCAGGACCTGGGATTGAACCTTTATCCTTTCAGTTATAGGTGGACACTCCAACCAACTGGAAAAAACTGGCCAGGACTGGGGAGTAATTCTTAACAGACATACTTCCTTAGAGAAGTCACAGTCTGAGACCATGTCCTTCATGTCACTGTCCTACCACCCAGCACACTATGTAGCAGCAGGTCATGCAAATAGGGCCACTCTGCTCATGAAAAGCAGCCCAGCCTTGACCCTGCAGCTCTGGGACAGGAGCCCAGCCCAGGACTCACAGGTGTTCCCAGTCCCTGCTCAAGACAGGACACAGACCACTCACCATGGAGTTTGGGCTCAGATGGGTTTTCCTTGCGGCAATTTTGAAAGGTAATTTGTGGAGAATGAGAGACCCTGAGTATGTGAGTGCCTATGACTGAGAGAAACAGTGGACAAATGACAATTTCCTGATATGTCATCTTTGTGTTTGCAGGTGTCCAGTGTGAGGTGCAGCTGGTGGAGTCTGGGGGAGGCTTGGTGAAGCCTGGAGGGTCTCTGAGACTCTCCTGTGCAGCCTCTGGATTCACCTTCAGTAGCTCCAGAATGAACTGGGTCCGCCAGGCTCCTGGGAAGGGGCTGGAGTGGGTGGCAGTTATATGGTATGATGGAAGTCAGCAATACTATGCAGACTCTGTGAAAGGCCGATTCACCATCTCCAGAGACAACGCAAAGAACACGCTGTACCTGCAAATGAACAGCCTCAGAGCTGAGGACACAGCCGTGTATTACTGCACGAGTGACACAGTGAGGGGAAGTCATCATGAGTCCAGACGCAAACCTCCCTGCTGGAGACAGAAGGGCTGGGCTGCAGGGGCCACTCTGGACATCAGGGGGTGCTCAGGTCCAAACCACCAGAGATAACAAACCCAGAGGCAGGTGTGGACCTGGGTGGGGAAGGAAGGAGCTTCCTCTTGGGGGAACGCATTTCCTCTCAGATCTCTCAGATGCATCCAGGGACACTTTCTTCTACTCTGTAAATCTAATTTCTCAGATGCTGCAGAAAATAAATGAGGAGGTGACACAGTCCATTTGCAGATGACATATCAGCAATGACTGGGGATCTCTCCTTCACCAAGTCCTTCTATGTCTTATTATACTTTCTTCACAAAATGCATCACAGTTTCTTATCAAAATATACTTAACACAAGACCTTTACATCCCTGTAGGTGTGTTTGCTTTAGAAGAACGAATTATATGTTCATAAAAATATATGCAAATATTTATATATTCTTTATATTGTTGAAAGCTACAGACAACACAAAAGTGTTACCATTTTAAAGTAAGCAAACCAGAAAACATCCATTAATGCAAATCTATTCAGCAATGAAATAACAATCAGCTGACACTGTGGCAGTGATTTCCACACGCGTGTAAACACGCAGTCCTGAGAATTTACACGTTTTGAGCACAGCTCCGTGTGATTCCTGTGTGAGCAAATGTGGATCATGTCTGTGGGATGGGAATTCTCTAATAGGAATTTGGCAAAGGTGTATCTTAAAAAATTCTGGCTTGCTGATCCCTGAATATTACTTTAATCTGGTCCTGTCTGCCACCAGACGTGAATCAACATCCCGATGCCTTGCTATGAGTAATCCTACCTGTTCTGCTTAATCTCATGTATAATCAATCCTATGTAAATTGCTAATGCCCCTGATAAAAACCCTGGCTGAACAAGCCAGGGGGCTTTTTCCTAGAAATGGGAGGAATCAGCCACGTGGCCCCGGTCTCTCTTTCCCCGCGTGTCTCGGTATGAAATTCATACACGCATTGGGT
>PVJI01033471.1:0-11282 GCA_004026765.1 Micronycteris hirsuta
TTTCCTGCCTATGTTCTCCTCTAGGACTTTCATGGTGTCACGACTTAGATTTTTTAATGGATGCTTTTGGCAGAAATGGGGTTGTCCCAGATAGGCTGGGGGCAGTGGCCCAGCCTTGTCTGAGAAGAAGGGGGCCTGATCTGAAAGGCATGAGCAGACACTTCCGAAACGATTTCAGCCACTGTGGTATCCCAGTTCCATGAGCCGGGAACCGTGCCACTGAGAATGTCACCTGTGGCTGTAGTACATCCTCTTGGTCCTTGGGGATAAGATCCTTGTGTTTCTGGGGCACTCTGTGTCCTGACTGCCTCATGGGACTGTTTGCATCCCAAGGAGCCTGGCATTGCTGTTTAGCACCACGGGATGAGATTTCCGAGGTTGCGATGGGCTCCTCACATTGATTCTGAATTTCTTCCTTCCTTGGAAAGCACAGCTACAAACTGAGTCTTACTCAATAGCGGGCTGTGTCCCTGACGACTTGCCAGCAGCTCCTTGCAACGGGGTTCCCCTCAAAGCGGTTCCAAAGGGTTGCACTTTGTGCCTGAGGCTGAGCAACCATCTGAGATTTGGGTGAAAACCCAAGGCTGAGACACGGATTGAGGGAGGAGCTTGTGCTGGGATGCAGGCGATGGGAGTATGGCCGTCCTCTCAACTGTGCCCAATACAAGTGGGAGCAATGAGCATATCGTGGAGCTAAGCCTCGCCTCTGCCACACTTGCCCAGTCACTCCAGGAGAACGGCAGACCTCCTGGGTCCCTCTCTCAGGAGAGGAAGGGCACTGCTGGGGTCCTGCCTCCCCGGTCTCTAGGTCCCCGAAGGATGGATGGTAGGGCGAAAGGAAACGGATCCAGACACCATCAGTGGAGTCTGGAGGACAGCCAGACCTCTGGGCTCAGACTGACACCTTGTGAGAATTTTTCTTTATTTTTGTAAGGAGGGTCTTACAAATCAGTTTGAGAAATAGATGCATGTTACAAATCATTAAGGCAGAAAAAAGCTGACACATGAGCAGTAGAAAAAACACAGAACATTTCAGATTTCACTTATGCTGAACAAATGATTGCTTTCATGTTGAATAGTCTGAGTTAGATAGTTTTTTTTACCAAGGACATTCGCTATCTATCTTGAGGGGGGTTGTGGCTCTAATAAACCTTGAGCCTACAAGTGTTAATTGTTCAGGAAGCATTGCTAGGGGCAACGACCTTCTTCAGCATTTTGGCAGCTGTCCCGCTTCAGGTTTATTCCTCTCCTTAACTTTTATGTGCAGCATCAGTTGGGGGCTTTTGTGGTCAGTAAGTCATTCTACGCAAAATCATAAGAATGTGCTAATTTTCAGTAGCAAAGCACCAATATCCAAAAATCCTACCACTAATTATTCAACAAAAGCAAGCATGTAAAGAGAGATATATAGGAGAACTGCCAATGTTGCTTCTGCTGTGCCTCATCCATCCTGACTATGCCAAAAAATGGGTGTAGGCCGGCTCCCAACAGGACACGGGCTCAGGGCCTGCTAGAGTAAGGCTGCTGTGATTCCAGCATTGAGTCCCCAACAGCCATCCCGCAATGGTGGCTTTTCCTCTCTCCTAAGAGTCTTTAGACCAAGTATCCCATGCAGCCTGGCCCTGTTTCTGCTCCCCAGAGATACCTGCCAGCAACAAGCTCTCGGAACTCAGATAATGGTAGAATACAATACTTCTTTGGATTTCAAGGATTGTTTTACTTTTAAGTCTCATGTCTCTTAAGTGCTGTAAGATGGATGTGCATTGTTTAAAATAATAACTAGATCAGCCTTTGCTACCACAAGATTTTCTGAGTCATGTTGGAAGAAATCTTTAGGTTTCTGGATCTGCATGATGATTTGAATGGCAGTTACTGCATTTCTGATGATACACCCCTCACTTTGAGTGCTTGGGGAAAAACAGAATCTGCAAGTCTCATTTGGTTTCCATTTAGAATTTGAACAATACCCTTTTCTTCATGCTTTGATTTTCCAGTAGGTCTACTTTTCATCTGAATTTGAGTATCTCATGCTGTTGGTCGTGGGAAGAGTTTCTTTCTTCTGACATTCCCTCACCTCTGCCTTCTGCCATGGGTGGTCTTCCTACAGAACGCCCACTCTGACACTGCTTAGCGTTGGCGAGTGGCTGAAGGGACTACTGAGTGGAGATAGAGCGAGGGAAACTCTTGGCTTGATTTTTCTCTTGCGCAGAAACAAGTTCTGTGGCCCGCTGACCGCTGGAAGCAGCGTGGGTCATGGGGTGCTAGTGCCCCAGGCATGCCCTCCGTGAGAAGGCAGCTCTGGATGGGCGGGTGAGCTCCCTGCAGAAGCCGCTCTGCCTACAAGTTGTGATTGAGGTTTTCTTGAGGAATAACAGCTTGTGTTGTTTCAGAAAAGGGATTTTTTTTTTTTTTTTAGGGTTTTCTGATCTTAGTAGTCGGGGAGGCCTGAGGGGTGACTAGGTCAGTAACTTACGACAGGATATTTCAGTTCTTTCTCTTTTTGTGCTCACAGTAGCCAGGGATCCAGACGTATGCTCCTAGGTCTAGAGCAAGGCCCAATCAGCCGCTGATTCATGACTGAATTTTGATCAAAACTGCAAACTTACGGATGATATTTTATGCTGACGGCTATACGTTATTTCCTGAATGTGTAAACTAGGAAATAGGTCGTTATCTCCTCTGCCACACAGAGTTCTCTCTGACCCAGAGAGTCAGGTGAGGAGCCCACGCACAGCAGGGGACCCCACGACCCAAGGGCTGGAAGGTCACGAAGCACCCTTATCTTAACTGTGGCGCCCTCTGGGGCGGGAGGAGGAACTTAAGAATTCAGAATGAAAACTCTCGTTAACTTGTCTTCTGCTCTCCTTGCATAATGATCCAGGAGGATCACACCCGAGGGGGTTAAAGTACTCCCCAACATCCAGGCTCAAGTGTCCCCTCTTTTGATGCTCAGAAATGCGTGGGACTATGAGGTCTGCCTGAGGTCCCCTCATCTGCACACCACAGCCAGGGCTCACAGAGCTGGGACCCCTGGCCCCTCCTGCCCTGCAGCATGAGTGCCACCTCTCTGCCTCACTCCTAGGGGCCACGTGCCTTGGTGTGTTCACCACAGTGTTCCCGGGGCTGTGTGTGGCACCTGCTTCTAATTGCTGTGCTGGGCACTGAGTCTGCCCTGATGATACTCCTGACTCCTTGGCCCTGGTGGCCTCGAGGGGCTCTTCTGTGGTAGAAGAATGGCTGGTCTCACCCAGCGTGTAGGGGGTTTATACAGGACTGGGCTTTTCCCAAGTACAGGGCCTCGAGCATCTTTCATTGGGCACTTGACCTTCAGTCCAATCGAATACCATCCTCTCATGTGTAGTGTACAGAGAAATGGTGTGGATTCCCACGTGGCTTGCAGGGAGGAGGCGGAGTTGAGTACGTGGAAGTGGGTTCTGTGCAGGGCCTGGAGACGTAAGCAGCAGGTGGGCAGCACCGTCCAGAGCCCCCAGCTCTGCAGAAGAGCCCTGACTGACAGCCCTGCTCCTCCAGGGCGTGACTGCCGCCCAGGGAGGGTGCAGAGCTGGATCTCAGAAGACTTTGCTGGAGAAGTCGAGAATGTGGCCAGCATTGTAATCAATTCACTGGGCCGGCAGGGAAAAGTCTTGGAGAAGCTTTCTGACTTTCTCTGGGCATTGGGATAATTAGCATGTGATTGGCATTGTTCTCTGAACTCCTAAAGAATCCAGGAGAGAGGAGGGGGTGAATTATCTGGTCCCTGAGAACACCATGTGGGGAGGTTTTAAATGTGTATTTACCTGTGTATTTTGCTGTGTATAATGCACACTCACATTTTTGACTCAAGCTTTCAGGGGAAGAAAAACTTTTAATATCTTTAATTCAGTTTTTTATATTTAGAAACAAAACATTATGGCATTCCAGAGTATTATTTTGCATACAAATATTGCTCTCTAGAGTTACACTGTTAATGCATAAACATAAGGGAATTAAAAATATTTATGTACATACAGAATTAGTACTACCCCTGTATAATGTGCATCCTTTCCCCCCCCTCAAAGTCTTGGGCAAAAAGTACGCATTATAGCGTCCCTTTGAGTGTGACACTCAGGCGTGTCTGGAAGGGGGGGCGGCCAGTGCGTGGTTGCTGTGGGTCGGATTTCTCCTTTGGACCCCTTGCTGGTGGCCTTCCCCTTCTGCCTGATCCCGGAGCACACCATTTCTCTGTCCACTACACATGAGAGGATGGTATTCGATTGGACTGAAAGTCCACTCCCCTAAGGAGGGGCCCTAAGGGAAGGTGCTTGCATTCCAGTGACTTCTCTCGCTGGGCCACCAGAGCTCCTCCTGTGTCCACTTGACTTAAAGAAAACGTTCCTGGCTTATTTCAATTGGTTGTTGACACATTAGTGCCTCCTGGCCCTTGGGCAGAAGCAGAAGTGAGGGTCAGACCTCAGGAGGATGAACGTGGCTCCCTCCTTTTCCCATTGGCGTAGTTATTGACTCCGCTCAAGGGTGAAGCCGCCGACAAGTGGCGAAGTGAAAGCGGAGGCGTGTCCTGGCGCGTTCTTGCCACCGGCACGTACTATGTGGTGTCCGCGGGCCAGCACGCCCCAGCAAAGAGCCACCACCTCATGGCGCTGAGCCGCATTTGGTGGGAGAAGGAGAAGGAGGGTCCTGGAGTGGGGAGTAGGGTGCTTGTCACCTAAAGGTTGGGGAGACACAACTTAGTCTCTTCACGTCGGTCCCTCCAGAGCACCCCCTCATTTTCATGTACCCCAAAATGTATGGTTTTCAGACACCAGTTGCAGGCAGGAAGTGAAGGCAGCTCCATGTTGGGAAGAGAAATGGCCATACAGGGCACGGAAGATTTCGCCTTGTTTTCTCGCTGGAACTAATTTGTATTCGAACTATTTGCATTTGAACAATTTGTGCAGTTTAGAAAGGGAAGATTGTCGTCTGTCCTGACACTTTACCTTTCTCAGCTCCCATGACTTCTAATGAGGCTGACCTGCCTTCCCATCCGACGCTCCCATGGTTGGGTCAGAAGGGGGCCTGAGATTTCTCCTCTCACCTGCAGTCGGGCAGAGCCCTCCAGAGGCATGATTTAAGTGCACCCAGAGCTGATGTACTTAAAGGGGTCCCTTCCAAAGCTATGTTGCTTCTGCCACGTCTGTGGGTGGGGGGAGGGCAGAGGGGGTGATGTCTACCACCCAGGACCTTGATGGACATACCTTGGTGTTCAAACTTTGTTCAATATTCTTGTTCCCACGTCTCAAAAAGGGGTTCTTCCTTCCCTGCACATGTGGGATGCTCCTGGTTAAGTTGTCTTACTGTACTTCCCTGGGAGAGAAATGCTCTAATTTAAATCCAGAAAACTGCGTGAATAATGATGACGTGGGCAGTATTTTTGTTGGCCTGAGTCAAACAGACTTTCTCCCCTGACACCCACGGCTCTCTGGGCACAGGTGTCCAGCCTTCTGTGCCACGGGCTTACCCCGGGGCAGCAAACAACCGAAGCTCAGAACCCAGGATGCCTAGGTGTGCAGGGCTGGCCCGCTGCTGAATCCTTCTCTGACAAGCAAAGCATGTCCCCTCTGCCCTGGCGGTCTTGGGTTGAGCTTTACATGTGGTGGCCTGTTGATCTTGACCCAGTGCGTCCCCTTCATGGGCCCAGCCTGCCCCTGCTGGTTGGGGTGAGGGGATAATGGAGAAACAGGGGCGCAAACAGCAGGGAAACACTCTGTGGGCGCTCCTGGGACATTCAGTCCTCTAGGCTCCCAGCTCCCGGCTCCCGACAGCAGTCTCGGTAGGTAATGACCTACACGTGCGTTATGGTAAAAGGGGCCGGTCCAGACGCGGCTGCCCTCGAGGAGGATTCTGAGGAAGTTGGTGTGGATTCCATGAAGACGAGGAAGGAGAGAAATACCGATTTCCATTCTTTCAGCCCTGAGATATGTCACGCTTGATCGTGCCTCTTTTTCACGTGTATTCGCCCACGTGTCAAAATAACTACATTGAGAAAAAATATAACCTCCACATGTAAGAAAGATAAGTATGGGAGCAGGAATTCTTTGATTTTCTCTGTGATTCTTTTTCAAAGGATTTTTAACTACAACTGACATTCCACATTACTTGGGAGCAGGCACACTTAAGTTGTGTTGACTTTGCTCCTGATGCTTTCACTGAGCTCAGCTCAGCCTGGGGCACGGATGGAACCCGGGAGAATTGGCTTTGACTTTCCCGCAGATGTCAGTGGAAGTTCTGTGTGGTCCTCATCCTGCCAATCACCCCAAATCACACCTAGAACACCCTCCTGTTTCTTAGGTGTCAGAACGGGAGTCTTTCCCTTCCTGGAGTATTTGAGGTGGCCCAGGTGAGGTTTCTTGCCTACTGGATGCTGTGAGCAAGAAGTTAGCTCCATGTGTGAATGGGTGTCGCTCGCACGGGCAGTGTCTGCTGGGGTCCTGGGCCACTCCAGGCTTCCCTGCAAGGCTGCCCGCCCCGGATGCTCAGATCTCTGCTCTTCATCAGACTGCTATGGGGTCCTTCTTCCAATGTCTGTCTTCGTGACACTATAGTATCTTTTTTTTTTTTTTAGATTTTATTTTTAGAGAGAGGGGAAGCGAGGGAGAGAGGGAGAGAAACAGCAATGTATGGTTGCTCCTCACATGGCCCTCACTGGGGACCTGGCCTGCAACCTAGGCATGTGCCCTGACTGGGAATCGAACCGGGACCCTTTGGTTCCCAGCCCGTGCTCAATCCACTGAGCTACACCAGCCAGGGCTAAATTTAGTATCTTAAAGGGGTGGCACTTCCAGGCGGCAGGCTCTGCTCTGTGCACCCCCTTTCTCCTGGTCATGGTGGCTCCGAGGGTGTGGGTCCCCTTTCAGGCGTGTGAAGCACTCACGACTCAAGCACCAGGGGAGGGAACCTTAAGCCCAAGAGGCTGGAGTCTGTGCCCCTCCTCTCTGCCCTTGGGGGGCCCCTGAGATGGGAGTGTTTGAATGACTGAAATGAAGACATTCTGTCCCTTCTCCTCTATTTTTTTCCCAGTAACCACAGAGCTCGATGTTATTACAAGGATGCTTAATGGAAGCTTGAGGTTATTACAACAGTGTCGATAATCCTGATGCTCCGGGGTGGGCACCTCAGGTCAGACTCAGTCCCCCACCCCAGGGTGACTCAGAGTCCAGCCCCTCGTGGGGCCCGGCCCACCGGAGGCTGCCTGACCCCAGACCTCAGTCTCCCTCCCACCCTGCGTTCGGTGCACGAGGTGATGACCCAGCGAGGGGCGCCTGCAGCCGGGCTTCTGGTCGCCATGGACTATGTATCCGACACGGCGAGCATGGCGTCAGGCTGGACAACAGTCTTGAACTCTGTATACATCTTGGGTTCGTGACTGTGCAGGGGGCTGTGGGACTTTGGTCCAGGCCACAAGAACTGTCAAGCTCATTTAATACACTGAGAAATTCCCAGCAGAATCACACACACCATTGTAGATATAAAAGGCACTCCAGTCACACAGGCTGGAATATCCTGTCTTTGTTGCAACTGCTGGTAACACGGGTTGACTCTCACAGGGACAGGTGACTTGCTGCTGCCCTGGGCCCGATGGAGCATCCTGTGGGGTCCTGACGTGATCACTGCCCAGCGTCTAAGGGGCAGCTCCGCCCTGAGAAGGGCTTCCTCAAGTTTATTGGTGTTGGCGTTCCCCAGGTGCTCTTGTGGTCACACTTCTCCGCAGCCCTGGTGCAGACCTAAGTCCACTGTAACCTGTCATCCCGTCCCCTGACCCACAGCCTACCACCCATTCCATCGAGACTTGGGGACGTGACTGCACAGGGACAGACCTGAAGCCAAGCCCCTGTTTTTTTAATGGGTGGACAACAGCCTTCCAGTCGGTCACAGCAGGGCTGGGGCATGACCCCAGTCGCACATGGAGCCCTGCTCTCCGGCGTCTGAGGTTCAGGGAGCCCTGGGTGTATTGTTTCCTTATTTCTACTCAGCGACCCCAGAGAGGCGGGGCCTGTTCTCCCTGGCACCCGGGAGCTGATGTGGGTGTTCATCACACACCCCACAAGCCCACCGGCTCGGGTCTCTGATGCTGTTTCTCTCCCCTGGGCTGTAAGCCGACCACAGATGCCCCTAGTCACCACGAGGCAGGAGAGTAAGAAGCTAGAACTCCCGGGAGAGTGGGACGGAGAAACTCATCAAGAGAATTAAACAGGCCAGACAGCTCGAGTGACTTACAGCCAACTGCTGAATCCCAAGACCTTATCTCCCCGAACCAAGGACACTGGTGGTGAATGGCTGGTACCTCTCCTCCCTGAGCAGAGAGCACACAGATCACATCTCCCTGGTCTGGGAGCTAGAGAACAGACCCAGCTGATGTCACTTGTGCCAGATAGACCCAAGGACAAGTGAAGTCAGGGAACAAATAACAAAACCCCATTAAAAGCCAGACAGACCCAGGAAAAAGTAAAACATTATAGCAGACCAAATATTCCCCAAGCCCCCATGTGCTCATTTCAGCACACCAGCATGTCAAAAATGCACCTGGAAAGCTGATATTCTTCTGAAACCCTCCCCTAAGATTCTCACCCACACAAAAAAAGCAAGATCAACTCAGCACAGCTCGCTCCAGAGCACGCCCATGGCCCTTCTCGGGCAGGAGCCTACGCTTTCCTCCTCAGGAGACTGCAGCCAGGGGAGCAGCGGGCAGCAGCAGCTCATCCCAGGCTTCAAGGGTCCCAGGCTCAGCCCCGATCCTGACTTCAAGGGCCCCTTTTCTCTGACTTCCCAGTGAGCTAAGAGCTGCCCCGCCTTGGCTCACTCCTTTCCTACAGCATTTCTAGGGAGCCAAGGCAGAGCCTCGCCTGGGCTCTCTCCGGTTACGCCTTCTACCCTAAGTCTTTCCTTTGTCACTGTCCCCAGCTTTAACAAGCATACTCTCAAAATCACCTGGGCTCGTGTCGTGAATTCTTTCCTACATGAAATCAAACACCCACATTCTGCAGCTGGCCTGATGCAGACCAGCCGGGGCCACTGCCTGTGTGCTAAAAGCAGCCTGCCCCTTCTCAAAATGACAGATTTGAATCGTCCCTGACAGTTTCTCAGAATGGTGGCCAGGAGGTGCCGTGTCTGGGGAATCCCCCGGCTGGGGCGAAGGCGGGCAGCGCAGAGGGAGGCTGCTACCTTTCTCTTTGCTGCCAACGGAAACGTGTTGTTCCCGGAAGTGTGGGGCCAGTGCTGACCGTGACCCGCACCCGGGCAGGAAGGGCCCCGTGTTCTCCAGTGCCGTCAGCAGGGTTCTGAAGTCAGTGCCTCATCCTGGGGTCGGGGTCCTGGGCCCACCAGGCCAGTGGGGCCGAATTTGAGTCAGCACCAACCTCTGTGACGCACACGCAGCTGCTTTCCTGATCTCAGCCCCTCCGTGTTGCATCTGCTGGTGTTTTGGGGGAGGTGGCGCGGAGGTGCTTTATGACAGCTGTCCTAGGGGAAGGGAGAAGAGGCGCAGACCTGGGCTCTCTGGGAGAACTTGCTGGAGGAAATGAGTATGACCCGCATCTTTGTCAACCCACTGACCGACAGAGGAGAGAGCCCTTTGGAAAAATTTTTAGGCTTTTTCCTTTGAAAGGAAATATTTGTGCATGATTAGTACCTTTCTTCTAAACTATGGCAGAATCCACAGAGGACATTATCTGTACTCAGAATACTTTATGGAAAGATTTCACACATGTGAAGTCTGTTCAGAAGGTATCCAGCCATGTAGTATAAAAAATAGGCATTTATTGAAGATACAAGATACAGGAAACATTGTATACAGGACAGTGATGCCTAATCCCCTTCAAATTAGGCACCTTGGGTCCTCACACAGTTCTCCCAATCACCTTCAGCTGCCCCGTTGTAATTGCCTGAATCTCATCGATGGTCTGAAATGTCTTCCCTTTCAAAGGTGATTTTAGTTTTGGGAAAAGTCAGAAGTCACAGGGTGCCATATCTGGGCTTTGGAGGGGCTGAGTCACCTGGGTGATTTGATGTTTCACCAAAAACCTCTGTGTGAGACGTGATGCTTTAGCGGGTGCATTGTCATGAAGCTGCCAATCACCAGTTGCCCACAGCTGCGGCCTTCTGAACCATCCGAATAGTTTCTGCAGAGGAATGTTTAGCCTTAATACAGAATTTCGTGCAGATTTGTTGCTCTACTCAGTCATTTTGAATGTGTCAGCCACACAGCACACATGCTCACTCCACAGTGTCTGCCACGCCCACTGACTAATACAGTGAAGTTGTCATCGTTCACACATGTGCATTCAGTCCACTCTCCTTGGCTGCCAGGTTACATCGATGGTGGGCAAACTGTTCTCATTTTATTAACAATAGCTGGAATTTTCCCAGACAGATCTCATATATTTAGTTCCTTCGCAGGAAACGTGGATACTGATATCTATTTCTTCTTGGGTAGGTTTTAGTAACTTAAGTCTCTGAAGGCATTTACGCTTTTCTACATTTGACATTTCAATGAAATGAACACTTAATATCTTTCAGTACTATGGGGAGGCACTAAGAGGATGCTATTTTTATGACTATCTTCTGAATAAGTGCTGCTGGAGAAAGAATATCTATGAATCCTGTTTCTTGAAATATAAAATATTTAAAGTGAGTTGGTATGGACTCCCCTGAATGTAGAGTCTGAAATAAAATATTTGGACGTGTATTTGTATCTATTGCCTATTGCTGCTATAACAGCCACTACGTTTTGGATTAAATCAAACTGTTTTATCTCAGTTTTGGAGATCACAGTGTGAAGTGGGTGTCACTTGGATTAAACCAGGTGTTCGCAGGTAATCCTTTACGTATATTTTGAGAAGTGGCATAATATTAACTCTAGAGTGTGAAAAGGTGCTTGGATGGATATGGTAATCCTAGAGCAAAAATTTAAAAATGTAAAAAAAAATAGCGAAAAGGCCAATAGATAAAATAGAATCCACTTCCCAAAGGGAGCCCTCGGACTCTCAAAAATAACCCTTGAAAATCAGCAGCATCACTGGACCTGACTTCTCTCTGGTTCTGGTCCGTTTGTCCCTCCCCCTGGCGTCCCCCTGGCATCCGCAGACTGCCTTCAGAACGGTTATTTGAGAATTATAGAGACACTGGTGGAGGTGGGGCGAAGGCTGGGCGGGACGTGGGCCAACGGGCAGGAGTTCTTGTCTGAGAGGAAGATTAGAAGGAGAAAAACCTCATCTTTAATACTCCTTCAGTTCACATCAGTGTAACATTAT
>PVJI01033472.1:0-11248 GCA_004026765.1 Micronycteris hirsuta
AAGTAGCATAAATGGGAGGTAGACAACAGACAAGGGGAGGTTAGAACAGTATAGGAAGACAACAGACAAGGGGAGGTTAGAACAGTATAGGAGCAGAAGGACTTATGTGTAGGACCTATGGACAAAACTAAAGGGAGGGGAAAGGGGGGTAAGGGGGAGGGGGGAGTGAAGGGGGGAAATGGGGCAACTGTAACAGCATAATCAATAAAATATAGAAAAAAAAAGAAATAAGAGCAGTGATGGATAAGAACCCAGTGAGTAAGAATCTGTGAGTCTATTCATACTGATAGTAAATAGATGCATAGATAAATCTATAAACAGGAGAAACAAAGAATCTTCCTTACAGAAAAATGCTGGCTGGTAACTATAGAAAAAAAAATTATTGTTTTGTAAACATAACTTTAAAAATTGATCCAGGCAAACATTAATGGTGGTTAATCTCGGGTGTAGAAGTTTGATGGATAACAAGATAATTACATAACCTCAAAGTATCTTTCAACACATTATTTATTCATTATTATAGGAAAAAATGACTATATGGGAGAGAAATTAGATAATAGCATAATAAAGGGACTAAATTAATATCACAAATGGGGGAAATAGACATCATAAGATTTCAGTTATGATAAGCCCAGAAAGATAAGCCGTATCAGCTATATAATATCCTTGTCAAAAATGCATAACCTGAGTCTAATCATGAGGAAACATCAAATCAGAATGGGCCAATACCAAAAATGAAGAAGGAATTCTATCAGATTATGTCCAGGTCCCTTTCAGTACTGACCTCTGATGGTTCTAAGGAAACAGACATGATTTTAAATACGCATGCAGCAGTTTGCTCCCAATGTACAAACCGCTCTGCTCCAGAGCACCTTACATTTATGCCAGATAATCGCCACAAATCCCTCTGAGCCTTGTTTAAATATTACTCTTGTAGGCATCTTTTATCCAAACAAGACACTTTGGGAAGTGAAGGTGCCCTGATAATTATATCAAGACAATAATTAAACCACAATTATCCAAGGGAAAGCAAGGCATAAAGTGGTCTTCTTCGTTTGCTGTCATTACAGCTGACTTTTGTGGTCCTCACTAGGGAGCCAAAAGAGCTTCTACCTCCTGCCATTTCCCCACATGAACTCTCTGCCACAAGTCAGCCAGTCCCGTCACTGGCTCGCGAACACATCCCACGTCTCTGCTAAGAGATTAACCTCCCGTGTTTTAAGGTTAAGTGTATCATATCTGACAGATGTGTTACAGGCCAGGCATTGTTTTCATCTCTATAAACATATTATTTTAATCCTTACAATAATCACATGAATTAAGTACAATTATAAACTCTCATTTATAAATGAGGCAGCTAAGATTTGCCCAAGATTACATACCTATTGGGTGATATGTGACCCAGGAGTCTGAACCTCTGAGTCCTTCTCCAGGGTCACTGCTGGACCACTGCACACGCTGTCTAGTTCAAATCCTACCTTGCTGACTAGAAACCTCCCTGTCCTCTGTCCCCACAAGATCTCAGAACCCATCAGAGCAAATATATTTTAGCTGCTCATTTCCCTATTCACTCATACTATCTTACAATATTTCATAGCTCAGTGTCTTATTTTCCCCTCTTTCATCATTATTCATCTTGTTATATGTTTGTGTCTCATCTAATTCTCAAAAGCAGAAAGCATTCACTCATTATTATTGATTTATTGCTTGGTTTTCTTACAGTTTCATTATTATTGCTTTGTTTTACAGTTATGTAGTGTTATATATTTATTTACTTATACATATAATGAATGACATATTTGAATACCTAGTAGACTTCTTTCAAAATATATCCATGTTTCACTTAAATCCTAATTTAAGACCATTCATTAAGAATGGTCTGAAATTAGATTAAATGTTCTTTTTTTGGTCAAAGAAATCCCCTACAAAATCAAAATGTATTCATTCATTCAGCCCACAAGCATTTATAGAACATGTATTACGTAGCTATGTGGTTATGCACTATGCTAGGCACTCCGAATACGGACATTGCGAAGGCAGCTCCTGGCAGACCCGTGCAGAAGACTGAGGGCTGAGCGGATTCCGGGTACAGTAGGTCGTAATAAGGGCTTTCACAGAGCTGTAGTCAGGATATTCAAGAGCCATAGGCACATTGAACACTAGTTGGGAGAAGCAGGGAAGCTTCCAGAAAAAAGGCACATCTGAGGTTAATTTTAAAAATTGACTTAAGAGAAGCAAGTGGATGTGTTTCAAGGAGAGAGCTCAGCAGATCGGCATGTGTAAAATGGAAATGGCCATACACCATGGCAAAGTATGGTTAAGATACCCATACTGGTGTGCATAGGCCGTCAGGAGAATGAGTCCGGGGACAAGGCTGCAAGAGAAAACGGAAAACCACGGAGAGCTTTATATGCCTGTGGTTCAGCAGCTTCTTCTGTGCTACCTCACAACCATGGCTTCAAGAAACAGCTCTGCGTGAGCTTCAGGTCACTTTGTAGTGACGGAACCTCACTGTCAGCTTGTGCCATCTCCTGCCTTCCACTCTGGGTTTTCCCCCACACTCCAGTGTGGGGCACTGGGGCAAGACCACTCTCTCGGCTCCTAAGTGTGTGCAGCTCAGAAATATCTGCATGGGGTGGGGGGCTACAGATCTCCTGGGACAATCCTTACCTGGGGGAGGGAGTCCATAAATGCTTCTCCTATTGTTCTCAGATGGTGGGGATTCTGTAAGGCATTCTAGACACTCCTCAGAAGGCCTCAGAAGGCCCCAGGATGGACGGATGGTAGCTGCCCACGGCAGTAATCGGTCCAGCTTTGTGTGGCTGTATGCCCTTCCCTCTGCCCCATTCCTCCCTCTCTCCCTCCTGCCCTGAGACTACTTCCCCTGTAAACTACCTGTACCCACGTCCTTATTTCACACTGACTTTTGAGAGGAACTCAGGCTTACATACCAGACTAAAATGTTTGATTTTACATGTAAGTGCTACAGAGAACCAGTGGCTTGTTGTTAGCGGGGAACGGTATGATTAGCTTTTCGGTCGCAGGAGGGATGGATCGCTGAAGGCAAGCCTGGAGTCTGGAAAATGAAATAGGAATAATTTCTTCATGTCTACAGCAACATAAAGTTACTAAACAAACCCAGGAGTCAAATTGATTTCTTAATGAGAAAATAGCAATAATAACCTTAAAAAATAGCTAACCAGATGGCACGTTTGGGGAAAATGAAATGTGCAGGGCTCTCTGGCTCCAGCATGAATTATTAAGGAGCCTTCACCTCTTCCTGTTCTGATGTTCTTTTCAGCAACTTTGCAGTAGCAGTGGCATGCTGGTAGACTACCTTCAGGGAGAGAAAAACGTCCAAATGCTAATTTGTACTACTTATTTGCTGAATCCTGTGCTGGGAATAGTCAAGCCAGGGCCAATTTCTAACTGCCAAGAGTTTAATAACTGTCTCACAAATTTTCTGAATATTTATTGGGTGCCAAAAAGTCCATTTAGTTTTTTTCCGTAAAATAAAAGACACATTTTTCATTTTCACCAATAACTTTATTTCTTAATTGGTGTTCCAGTACAGTTGTCTTCATTTACCACCCCCCCGTCGCCCCCTCCCCACCCATCCCCACCTCCCATTCTCAGTCCTACCCGCTTTGGCTTTGTCCGTGTGTCCTTTATACATGTTCCTCGACTACCCTTCCCCTGTTTTCCTCCATTATCTCCCTCCCCCTCCCTCCCCTTCCCCTCCCCTCTGGTTATTGTCAGTTTGTTCTTTATTTCAGTCTCTCTGGTTAAATTTTTCTTGCTTAGATGAGGGTTTGATCTCCAAAATATATAAAGAAATCATATGACTCCACTCCAGGAAGACAAAAATAACCCAATTAAAAAATGGGCAAAGTACCTGAACAGACACTTCTCCAAGGAGGACATACAGAGGGCCCAGAGTCATATGAAAGGATGCTCAGCATCACTAGCCATCAGAAAGATGCAATTTAAAACCACAATGAGATACCACTTCACACTGGTCAGAATGGCCATCATAAACAAATCAACAAACAAGTGCAGGTGAGGTTGTGGAGAAAAGGGAACCTAGTGCACTGTTGGTGGGAATGCAGACTGGTACAGCCACTGTGGAAAACAGTATGGAATTTCCTCAGAAAACTAAAAATGGAACTGCCTTTTGACCCGGCAATTCCACTGCTGGGATTATACCTAAGAATCACCAATAACTTTATTGATTTAGATATTTTGAGTATGTCAGCTATCTCCTGCTATTGGCTCTAATGGGTAGAGACCAGAACTGTTGCTAATCATCTTCCATTGCATAAGACAGCCCCACAGCAAAGAATTATTTTGGCAAAATGTCAATAGTACCAATAAACTTTCCAAACCACTTTTGAAACATTTGATCAGTCACAGCACCTCCTCTATATAC
Organism: Micronycteris hirsuta; assembly: GCA_004026765.1. Taxonomy (NCBI): domain Eukaryota; kingdom Metazoa; phylum Chordata; class Mammalia; order Chiroptera; family Phyllostomidae; genus Micronycteris; species Micronycteris hirsuta. The sequence goes on from PVJI01033472.1 coordinate 4,430, forward strand.
TGCACAAATCATTTTTTGCATTTCAGCTGCATTTTACCTTTCTTTAAATACACTGAAAATGTTGTGTATTTTCTTCCATCATCAATATTAAAATGACTGCACAAAACTTCACCAATTTTGTTAAGTTTTTTTGAAATGCATGCTGCTATAACCACTGTCATGACACAATCTAACAAAATTGTTTCAAATGAAATTAAAGACAACTAAGCACTACAAGAACCATCTTACAGAAGAAACTAGATGAACATTTTGGCCGCTAAATAACAACCCTCTCTCCACCACACCACTGCCACTTCCCACAGGAAAGGCCCTGGCTCCTTAGAACTCTGGCAATCAAGGCTCTTTTGTCTCCTTCAAAATGGACCAGTCTTTCACTGCTTTTCAGTATGATACTTTAATGAGAGATCCTAACATCATCAATTTGTAATTTTTTTCAAGATTTTATTTATTTATTTTCAGAGAGAGCGGAAGAAGGGGAGGGAAACATTGATGTGTGAGATAAACTTCGACTGGTTGATTCTCGCATGCCTCCAATAGGGGACAGTACCCATAAGCCAGGCATGTGCACTGAAAGGGAATCGAACCGGCATCCTTTCACTTTGCAGGGGGACACCCAACTCACTGAGCCATGCCAGTCAGGGCCTAGCATCCTGAGTTTTGATCCCCTCCCCACCCACCACCGCTCCTCCCTTGTCTCCAGATAATGTCGTTTTTCGTGGACAAGGTTTAGTGTGTGCTACGGGTGTGTCTCTGCCCCTTGGCTGCTGTGAGTGGTGTCTGCTATTGCTCTCAGATGAACTGGAACCACCTCAACCATTAGACACGACCTCACACTTGTCAGCTGGTATTAGTAACACATCTTAAGGCTTGACAAGCAAGAAATGCTAAGTACCCAGATGTAAGACACATCTGTTCCAGCACATAGGAGATAAACCTCACCAAAGTCCAAAAACTTGCAGTTCTTGGTGAATTATTTAGGAGTCTGTGGTCTGAGCCATGCTGGAACATCTCCTCAAAAGGCAAGGGAAGATTATTGTATTTTGCACATTTTTCCTCTAAGAAAGAAGCACAGTGCTTGGTGGACCCCTTCAGGCTTTAGAGGACACATACCCATCTATCAAGTGGCACGGGAGGTTGCTCGTTTTGAGCAGGACTCAGAAAAGAAGGGCATTCCAAGGGCTTCAGGCTGAGGTATAAGCAGCTCTGAAGTGTGGTTCATACAACACAGCAGACCCCACATGACTAGTTGCCTGTGATGGAGAAAGGCACGATGTCTAGTCTCCGGTGAGCCTCAATAGCAGAGACACAGTGCCAACCCCTCCCCTAGGGTTCTGGATCAAGACCATGCCATTGGCAGGAGAAACTACACAGCATTCAAAAATCAGCTGCTGGCATGGCTGGGGCCCCCACAGAAACTGAGCAGTTACCCTACCAGGCCACGAGAACTACTTGGATGTACACTGCTTTGTGGATGTATATTGTCACATCCACAGTCATAAAGTCAGGTGGGCCTAGCAACAAGTCATCATAAAATGAAAAAGGTTTAACTGAGCTCAGGCTCACAGAGGTTCAGAGGGCTCAGGTAAGCTAGTTGAACAAGGAAGTGTACCTACCATGTACCACATCACCCAGACCGCCACCTGATAGAGCTTCAGGGTAGCATCTTGAGGGCATAGTTGATGCATCAGCTTGAAGATGATACTCTGTTAGAAAGAGGCATCAATCTTTAGGATGCCACCTCTACCTTTGTCAGAATTAATAAACAAAAACCTCGTTTAGAGTTGGGAGGGTGTGTAGGGGGAGCTCTCTCGTGGTACCACTCGCCATCAATTACCCCCAGCAGGAAGAAGGGAACTTTCCACCGCTAACAGGAAGGTGTTTTCTGCTCTACTACTCCAGCAGGAAAGAATATGATGTTTTCCTCCCCAGCAACCACTCGGCCAATGAGACTATTACAAGTCAGCCGATGAAAAGCCACAACACTCTGAACTCACAATTTCCTCCAACAGACTCTTTTTACAACTGTCCCTCTGAACTTTCCCTTTCTTCTCTAAAATAGCGTCCCTCTCCTTTGTCCTCTGCACTTGCGTGTGGTTTGTCACTAGACTGTAGGTCCTAAATTGCAGTTCTTTGTTGTTCCTGAATAAATCTAGGGCTTTTTTTTTTTGGAAGAAATATCTGGCTGTCTATTTGTTTAGCTCAACACCTTAAAGCAATGGTCATTATAGGGAGCTTTACTGCCAATAGGCAGAATCCATGGGGCCAACGGGAAGATGTAGGAATGACCCCATCCAGCATCACTCCCAGTCACCCACCTGGGCAATTGTGCTTTCCATCCTTGAAACCTCAGGCATTATTAGTCTAAGCCCTTGGTCCCAGAGGGAGTGCTTCTACCAAGCAACACAGACAGAGGCCCATCAAACACAAAGCTAGCAATGCAGCTGACATAACAAGGCATTACTTTACTGGCAGAGGTAATAGACCTTGGTTGTCTCAGGAGGTAGATAGAACTGCTGCCACATATTAGGGGCAGGTGAAAATACGCTTGACCTTCAGGTGCCTCCCATGGTATTCACTTGGTTCTTTTTATAATTAATTAATTTTTGTTTGTTTTTTCCATCATTTATTCTCTTCCACTTCTAACCACCCCCCATCCCCCACAATCACCACACTGTTGTCTGTATCCATAAGTTCTTTCTTTTTTTATTTTCTTTTTTGCTCAAACTCTCCAAGTACACCAACCACTACCTACCTAATAAGGGCATAGTAACCAGAGGCTCAGATTCCACGGGGACTGAGAATATGATTCACCCAACCATGGCAGGCGCCTAGATAAGCAGAAGTGCTAGCTAAGAGGAGGTGCCTCTAAAATGGATAGTAACCAAGGGAAAATAAGTATCAGTTATTACTTCAAAGTCAACCACAGTGTGGCACTTTAACTTACTTCACTAATTCTCCCACTAACTGTGGCAAGGCTGTGTGTGGATGGAGCAAACTTAGTGAAGAAACTACTAATTCTGACCAGTGTGAGAAGCACATTGTAGTGGACACTTCTAGATTTCTTTCCCAATGCTGGTAGACGCATCCCCCAGCTACTGTAAATATTGGCTGCTACAAAGGTCATACTTCCCCCTTCTCTGGGTAACTACCTCCAAATGTCTCAGCAGAACGGATGCTGCCCTGACACACACGCACGTGCAAAGCCCATAGTCAGTGCTGGCTCTTTGCTGTCAGGCGGGACCAAATCCACGGTAGGATTTATCTTTGAGTGTCCGAGCTGCAGCTGGTTTCCAGCCGCGACCACTCTCTTGCTTAGCTTTCTTCCCCTGTCCTAATCTGCTTCCTTCTCCCCCAACTTCTGAGAGTGCTCTCTTACAACATCACTGAACACTAGAACCCAATCTCAGGTTCCGTTTCTAGGGAACTGAACTGAAGACAAAGGAGATCTCTAAAGTAAGCGAAGTAGGAAAAACAACAGAGAACGTTTCAGGTAGCGGGTTAGCATGAAGGCCACCATATTCTGGGGCCATGTTTTTTTAATGGTCCTTTAAATCATACTGGGAAGTTGTCAGCTCTCATCATGCAAAACAAGTTAATATCAATCTTCAAATTTCTCTGAGGATTAAAGAAAAAGTATTATAAGAAAGGGACCTATCATAATTTCTGTCACATGTAGGCATTCGATAAACAGTCGCTCCTATTATTAGTACTAATAGTATTCTTTTGAATAATTTTTAAAGCTTGTTTATGAGCAGCAGAATCAGGGGAGCTGGGGCAGCACTGCTGAAAGGCGTGCAGAGAACAGGCCTGCCCTGCTCTGTATGCAGAGAGCTTCTCTGCCATTGTTCTCAGCTGTGAAGTGAGTTCCAGCCCACTGCCTTCGGAGCCCCTGAGGTGACTGGCTTCCGGATGGAGGCGTGAATGAAGGAGCTGTGGGAATGATGGCTGTGACTCTGTAGTCATTGTCTTTTGTGTTTTATTCTGCTTCTGATTTAATGAAAGCAGGCAGCAGGGGGAAAAATAAAGCAATATGCACTGTTTGGGCAAAGTGCTTTTCTCTTTTAGCTTGCTCAGCTTGGGTCAAATGTGACACGTACCTCTTTAAAATTGCACCCTAGCACCCTACGAGACATAGAATAGATAACTAATAGATTTACACTTTTTATTGCTGTTAAAAGTAAATGGCTTAGCATTCTAACATCACTTGAGGTTTCCGAAGTTTTAGTGTTAGAATAATTAAAGCCATCCGGTAAATAGCTCTAGGCCTGATAAAATATAGATAGCAATCAAAAATCAAAAGGAATGAATACTGAAAAAAATTTAGAAAAAAACAAACCTGGAAAGACAGAAAAATAACAAGCTCAGGAAAAATAACTCTACACAGGTTATGAAATAAGATCACTATTAAAATGATTTTGTAACTCAAGTAGCATAATCCAATGGAGTTAAATTGCATGAAATAAAAATTGTCTTATCGAAGTTCTTGGATAATGCTGTGGCAGGTGCTGTTGCTCATTTATTCATGAGCTGTTGCCAACCCCATGCTCCATGCTCCCTACTACCATAGAGGCAATGTCATAAACTCACACTCCCAACCTCCTATTAGAACAAGGAGTGGCCATGAGACTCTGTGCTGGCCAATGACATGTATGAGAAAACTTCCTAGAAGTTTCCAGAATTGCCTTTTCCTTTTGGATAGAAGAGGCACACCTACAAAGACTGCTCTCTTTTCCACTCCTCTCCTTCTGTCATTGATTCTGCCCTGTCTTTGAGCCATGGCAGCCATCTTGAGTCCATGAGGGAACATCCCAAGTAAGCTGAAGATGACAGAGCAGAACAACAGAAACTGGCTTGTTTATCACATTTGGAAGCCACTAAAGAACTTCGGAGGCCTATTCTGAGCTTCTTACACAATATAAATGTCTGTGCATTTTAAGCCATGTATAGCAGTCTACTCTATGGTTTATCCTTACAACCCCCCTTATACATAAAAACTATTACCTGGATTAGTGTTGAGAGGCATGATAATCGACCCGGGCTATTGCTAAAGAAAAAACAAAGTCTATGTCTGTGCAGAAGGAGCAGGCCAGGTTTTCAGGATGACAGGTGCTGTAGACGAATGCTCAGACACAAGGGTGGCACGTGGGTGGCTGGCTGGCTGGCTCAGCGCACAGGTGTGGAGCAGGTGCAGCAGAGCCAGGCTGACAAACACACGGCCAAGTAGCCACGGGAGGTTAGAACTACAGAATCCAAGACAAAGCCCAGGTAGGGGCTGGAGCCAAGACAGGATCTCGAACAGAGGAATTAGCCTTGGGAAAACAGTTTGCATGGCAGGGGCTCAGCCAAGTTTAGAGGCAGCAGGTGACATTTCCCCAGAGGAAGTGGGTTCCACCAACAAAGCTTGAAGTACCATAATGCTTTTTAAAAGGACTGGCCCCATTTAAAAAGATATTATATGAGAAGGAACAGAATCTCTATAATATTCTCAGAACTGGGTGAGATATCCAGCCTCTGTCCCCAGTAAGCTCCTGAATACCTATATTTTACAGTAACAACAAGTTTGCCTCCCCCATAAGAAGGAATTTAGTTTCTCTGAGGACAGAAATGATGCTTCATTCTCATATTTGCACACTCATTGCCTAACAGAGTTCTTAGAATTAATTAATTCACGATTTGTTTGGGGAATGGATAATAAGAATAATAGCAGCATTCCTTGAGCCCTTGCAATGTTCCAGGCATCGTGCAAAATGCTTTATACACAATAGTTCATTTATTTCACGGGGAATAGTCACTATCATCATCCCCACTTTATTGATGAAGAAACTGGGGTTTACAGAAGTTGAGTCAATTTCCCCAGAATACTAACTAGGAAATGGCTGAACTCTGCAGGTCATTGCCCTCCAGAGAACAGTACTCTGATCCATTAGTGGAAGGAAGATAAGAACAATACTTATTTAAGACACTACTGGAGAATTCTAGTATTTGTCTCTTCTTTCTCTCACATAGAAAAGTGAGCTTTCATTCCTAGAAACATGGGTCTTCTTTTGCTGGACATAAAGCCATGAAGTTGGGTAACTCCAAGAGTTGGAAGCAGTAAAAGTTGGGCATGCTGGGAAAGGACTCAGGTGAAGGGCCTGCTGGGCTGCTTGCAGCATCGCAGTGCTGAAGGGGCAGCAATGATGATGGGCCCAGCAGGGCCTGTGGACCAGGGCCAGTCCTAGGTTTTCTGGGCCCTGGTAAGCCTGCACGTCCTGCAGAGCACAAGGAGGAGGAAAGGAGCCCCAGTGATGACTAAGAGAGAACTCCCTGTCCACCCTTATAAACAGGAGCCATGGGTCACTTTTAATCTCATGTGGAAACACCAAGTAAAATGATGTTTCCTGCAGTGCTTGGCCGTGCCTCCCTTTTACACCTTCAGCAGAAGGAAGGAAGGGAGGGTGGGGGGAGCAAGGGACTCGTGCACATTGAATAGGCGGCAACCTCATTTCCCACACAGGCTTCGAGTCTGTTTCGGTTCTCATAAGCTCCCACCACCAAGTCACTTCTTTGGAGAGAAAGTTTCTTCTACAGCAATCCTTCATAGAAACAGAAAAACTGCTCCTGGGAAAGCCAGCTTGTACCAAAGAAATTGAGGCGGGCAGGATGGCCTTGCAGAAGAAAAGTATATGTAGTATATCTACATATATGAGAAGGAAAATTCCACAGTTAGAGGGGGAGTCCTGACAGATGTGATTAATCAAGAAAATCTACGAAGCTGTGCCCCAAAGTTCTGTTATTTAGCTTTCTGTGTGGTTTAGAAAGAGATGTATATCATCAGTA
>PVJI01033473.1:0-11248 GCA_004026765.1 Micronycteris hirsuta
GTTTCTTGATCCATTCATTTGTAGATGGGCATCTAGGTTGTTTCCAGCACTTAGCTATTGTGAATTGTGCTGCTATGAACATAGGAGTGCAAAGGTTCTTTTGAATTGGTTTTTCAGGCTTCTTAGGGTATAATCCCAGTAGTGGAATTGCTGGGTCAAAAGGCAGTTCCATTTTCATTTTTCTGAGGAAGTTCCATACGGTTTTCCACAGTAAGCCACTGGTTCTTGAGCCACACTTTGGGTAACAAGTGTTTGAGTGTGTGAGGAGGGGTGGAAATCAAACCAGAAGTAAAGGGGGTCCAGGTTGGCATGGGCAGGGAATATTATGCTAGGGGTTGGGAGTTTAGCTGATGGGAAACATTGGAAACTCTTAACCAAGAGTATTGCATATTTAGTTTGTGTCTTTGGTCAATCCCTGGGTATCCATGAAGAGGACAGGCCACAAGAGAAGTTATGGTCCAGCAAGCCAAGGAGCTTGCCACAGTCCAGCTGAGCACTGGTGGCAGGAGAGGGAGTAGAGAAGTGAGGAGCACTGAGATGTTTCTGATGGTGAACATTCAAGCCTTAGAAATCAGATGAGAATTTTGAGGGCAGTGGGGAAGATCTGACCACTGCAAGTATGGCCTTGGCAGATTAGTTGAGGGATGTCCCATATTCTAGAAGAGCAGATGCATGGGAAGAAATGTTTTTGGCAAAAGGAAAAGGAGGAAGTAAGGGTGAATGAGGGGGAGAAAATGAAATTGACCTTGAATACACTGATATAGAGACACACATATTACTTCCAGGAGAATTTGTCCAATAGGCAGTTGGAAATATGGCTCTGGATTCCAACAGAGGCTAGCTTGGAGATTTTCATTTGAGATTCAAATGAAGCAGCTACTGAAAGTATTAGAAAATTAAAAAGCATTTGCAGAGTGAAGGGAGAGCCTTCTGAGTGATATACGAGGTATAAATTGCATTTGTTTGCCCATCCTAGTTTGAGAGACTGGTCTTAGAGAGAAGAGGCCCAAGGACAGCACAGTAGTGTCCTTCTGTTAATAATGGGATGGGAGTTGAATGCATGCCTGTTTCCTTGGCAACAGCCTTGCCTGGCAAGCCTGCAAGCTGTGTCTCAGCGACAGATGGTGAGAGGAGAGAGAATTGAGTGTTACTATTGTCATGTCATCCTGTGCTGTTTTTGAATGGTCAACTCAAAGGGGAAAGTAGGAAGGCTTTCTCTGGGTTCTCAAAAAGGTAGTGAGCAGTGGTGGTCATGATGTGGCCAGCTTTCTGATGTAGTGGAAGCCAATCTAATAAAATGTGTTTCTGGAAAAATAATGCATTGTCCCAGAATGACTGCAAGGAATAATTCTGCCACCAAACCTTCCAAGGGTTTCTGATCAGCTGCTGAAATGTTTGTGCTAAGTATTTTGGGATGAAATTGAAATGAGAGGGTCATGCATTTTTCTGACCAAAGCTCCACATTCAAGCCAAGGTATTTGTAACAAAAGATCTGAGGAGTGATGAAGCAGTTTGGGAGAGAAAGAGGTTCAGAATCTAGCCTTTTTATCAGCACTATTTTAAAAAGCAGACCCACCATCAGTTTATAAGCGCATCAGAGCACATCTTCTGAGGGTTGCCTCTCTGCACTTCCCTGTGATTTTGTTTTCTCCTGGGAAAAAGGCTTATTTCCATAGTATATCACACTTTGGAGCTTAACCATTTTCTAATCCCTTTATAGAGATTTTCTGGAAGGTGTAAGTCAGGTGGGATGAAAGGTAGTTATAGTGAGTGATGGATTGGGTGGAGGCGCACACATGTACATAAACAAGTCTGTCCTCTTTCATTACTCCTCTGTTGATTCTAATGAGGACCTTTGAGAAACTGAGTACAAAATGAGCCAAAAGGGCCAGATGATGGTGAAGGTGAAATTAGTCACACAACACACTTGCACCTAAGAGCTTCTGATGCTTTTATTCCTGCCCCAAATCAAAGTTTGCAAAGACAGTCCTCTGTGCCTCTATTGACCAATGCCAGCTGAGTTGGAGAAGCCAAATGAGAAGATACTGAGGTGCCTCTTTGACTGCCAGACACCCAGGTTCCTGGGACTGTATCTATCTTGGGTGCCCAGAGGCAGTTGTTTTTTCTATGGTCAGTCCACATGGCTAAACAAAACAGCAGCTGAGATATTTCCATGGAGTTGGCCATAATTATCTCCATAGTCTAATTATGCAAAATTTAGCTTCAAATATGTTAAAAAATGATTGATGTTCTAAGGAGTACTAAGAGTATATGTGATACTAGTTTTACTAAATGCAATAGGCATATCGTATATGTCAATGACCTATATCTTTACATATACACTTTGTTGATTATCTATAATTGCACTGTCTGATGTGATTGCCATTTGTCACACATGCCTATTAAGTACTTGAAATGCAGCTAATCCAAATTGATAAAACACACTCTCAATTTCTGAAGACTTAATGAGAGGAGTGTAAAATATCTCATTAATACTTTATTGTGTTAATTGCAAGTTGAGATGGTAATACTTTAGACATATTTAGAGATATGTAATCATAAAATATATTAAATAATAAAATATATTATTAAGTTTATTTTACCACTTTCCTCTCACTTTTAAAAAAGAAATTACCTATGTGGTTTGCATTTTCAGCTAGCATTATATCTCCATTGGGTAACACCAATCTATAACATATATAATGGATTCTGTCATAAAAATTAGCAAAATGAAATCATTTTATGTAAAACAAATAGTTCATCTACTTGATAGTTTGCATTTTGAGGCTGGTCAGTTTTACTTGTAATCTACTGAAGGATTTATTCATTCACATCCTACAATACAGGTCCATAATTTGAAGTCAACTGAAAAAGAATGCCAGTGGTTTGGGATTCAGTTTTGTGTAGATGGAGAGAGAGAGTTGCAGCCACCTCAAAAATGATCTTGTGAGGATTAAGCCGCTCTTCCCAGGACAGCCAGCTGAGGAGAACGGTGCCTTCACATCTGGTGACATTATCTTGGCCGTGAATGGAAAGCCCAAAGAAGACCTTGTCTTCCAGGTGGGAGGCCATGAATAATGTAGCCTCATGTGCAAGCTGATGTCAACCATGCTTTTTTTCAGGCCTACTCACTGTAGGGAAAACTTTGGGTTCTTGAAAATCATAGCTGGAGCCTGGACTTTGATCACACAGAGAGAACAATTGGCAGAACATTCTCACATTTAATTTTCCATCTTAGTGTTTAAATAGCTGACCTTGAGTGAGCCTTGCTTCTAATTAGGTTCATAATGAAACTGAGGATAAACTCTGGGCTTCTGTGTTGTCTAAAGGTTTCCTAACACATTCTGGGAGGTGAGTATAAGGCTGAAGGGACTATAGTGGGTCTCATTTTTCCCTTCTTCCCCCTTTTCTACTAAATTCACAGCTTTTGGTGCATAGTGTTACATTGGTTATCCTGCATATGATCAAAAATGTAATTTAAAAGAAAGTGAAAAGTGGACATTTCTCAATGCTATTTCAGAAAAGCTCTATGAAATATTGTACATATCAGTCAGGGTTCTGGCAGAAAATTGAGTCACTTAAGGGGATTTTAATAAAGGTGTGGGCAAGGGAGATATGGAGCCCTGGGGCTGGGAACAGGAGGTGAAGTTATCCACTCCCCCAAGTCCAAAGGGATACAGGAAGGAGAAATTGCCCAATTCCAGAAGCTGGAGCAGACTCACTAAAATGAGCTGTGACGTTAACTGAGGGATGCAGTCAACACCAGCCTCCCTCTGTTCCCTATCTCTATCCATGTCCATGCTGGTACCAGCTGAGCCCAGCAGGAAGCCCCACTGCCGCCCATACAGGCCCACCTCTGGAGCACAGCACACATATGCTGCATGAAGGTGGAGAAGGGCTCCAGGTAGGGTAGGGAGTGGGGAGTATCCCCAAAACAGTGTATGTTTGGGTGGGGATGTCTTTTTTCATCTAGCTTCAGATATAAGGGCTATTCTCTGAGAACTCTGGCAATATTACAATCAAGAGGTTCCCAGGGCCTCAGCTGAGCACTGGCTGCAGCACCTACATGACTGGTGATATTGAGATGAGGGGGTGGAAGGAAAGGAGGTTGAGACTGGAACAGCCACTTGTTTGAGTCACTGTGTCTCTGGAGAAAGGCATTGTTGTTGGCAGATGCTGTATGAAAAGGCCCTGGGTAAACTCTGGCTATTTCCAGTCCAATACTTGCATTACCTTTGTGGGAGCTGTAGGCTAGTGGCCTTGCCTCCTTGCACTTTGGGAAATCAGGCCACAGTGGTGTTCTCCACAGTTTTCTGGAAGTGAGAAACATATCAGGGGTGGGGGGTAGAGGAGCCAGCACAGGGAGATAGTGGACAGCACAGAAGAGGAGACACCCAGCCACGCCATCTCCATGTCTGACTATAGAGTTTGGTTTCTCCATTTACTGAGAGGGGCCTCACAGGAAGTCACGCTGCTACTTTGCCAACCCCCTCCAAGTGTCTTGCCTGAGGGATGGCAGGTAAGACATGGTGTCCTTGCTCTCTCCACATGCCTCAGGTTCAGGTACCCATTTTCCTGTCTGGTGGGTTCTGAGAAGCCCAACTTTGCTCTCTAGGTAGGGTTCAATGCCAACTTCTTAAACTAGGACAGGAAAATAGCTGGTCCCCAAACCTCAGTTGGTTAGTAAGAAGTTCATGAGGTCATATCTTGGCCTTTTCCTTTCCCTCCCTGATTCTGCCCTTCCTAACGTTTGAATCTTCCTGTAGATGATTACACATGTTCAGGTCTTGGCCACAAAAACTTTACAGCCAGACTCTATGACAGCCCAAGCTGATTGTGGGGAAACCAGAAGCAAAGGAAATAGATACAAAACCAGAGTGAGGGAAGGTAAGGATCTCCATTCCAAGGAACAAAATGGACAGCGGAATGTGACCCATCCTCCTAATGCATGAATTAACCATATATGGTCTAGTGCAAGGAAAGGAGGCATTGGAATCAGGAAAAATCAGAGGTTTTACCTTGATGCCTGTATTAGGTTCACCAGAGAAATAGAACCAATAAGATGTGTATGTGTGAAGGTATATGTGTGCCAAAGCACGTTTATATATATGGGGAGAGAGAGAGAGGGAAGGGGGAAAAGAAAGAGGGAGGAAGAAGAGGGGAATGGGACAGTGAGGGGGAGAGAAGAGGAGAGGAGGGAAGGTGAGAGGAGAAGGGAAAAGATAAATTTTAAGGATTGGATCATGCGATTGTGGTGGTTGGAGAACCTAATTCTGCAGGGCATGCTGGGAGTCTGGAACTCTAGGGAAGAGTTAATGTTACAGCACAAATCCTAAGGCAGTCTGGGTGGTATTCATTCTTGGAGTTCTTGGTCTTTTTCTCTTAAAACCTACAGCTGATTGATGTCTACCTACATTATGGAGGTTAATTTGCTTTATTCACAATCTACTGATTTTAACATTAATCTCATCTAAAAAATACCTTTACAGAACATCTAGAGTAGTATTTGACCAAATATCTGGGTACTGTGACTTAGCCAAGTTAGCACTTAAAATTAACTATCACAGTGCCATGTGTTGGGTCCCTAGGACACAGACTCTGCAGGAGAGATTCCAGTGCTGTAGGTGTATAGGGCTCATTCTTGGGAACACTCCTGAGAGGGTGGGGAAAACAGTTTGAGGGGGTGGAAAAGGAGAAGAAATGTGGTGCAGCTGCAACAGGGGCCTTGGCTGACCCCACAGGGAACTCTGGAGCTGGGATGGTCTCTTCGAACTGTTCTTAAGGAGGACACGAGAGTCTGTGCCTTTGCACTGAACATCAACCAGCACTGGGGGCATGGGCTGCACCAAGGGAGGGGGCCTAACTTTGGCTGAGGCAGCTCCCTTGAGCTGAGCCCAATTTCTGGGGAGGGGCTAGTTGAGTGCCATCAGCACTCCTAGCAGCTGGGGAATGAGGGCCTCAGTCCTGGAAGAGGATCTGTGTGGACACCCGGGAATCTCCTGCACCTGCTCTGCCACTTACTTGCTGCCTGGGCAGTTGTCTAACTTCTCTAGGGCTCATGATTCCTCATCTATAAAATGAGAGTGAGAGTCACTAGAGATAGCGCAGGAGACTTGGTGATTTAGATTCTTTTGATGCTCAGACTCTAAGAGTTGGTTGATGCTGACCGGTGAGAAAAGAGCTATGGAAAGGAAATAAGAAATTTACCCATTTGGAATAAAGCTTAGAAGACAGCAATTGTTTTAAGCAACTGAATAGGGTGAGAGAGGGTCAAGTTTTGCACACACAAAGTTCAGGCTGAGGGGTTTGGTACCTGGGTTTTGTTGGGATATCCAGGAAATACAAGGGAAAAAGTTGTCCTTCTGTCTTGGAGAATAGTTCCACCTGGGAGAACCCAGAAGGGGTTGGTGGGATGGCTTGGGGTAAGGTATGGTGGGCATGCTTTCTCTCTCCTACCTGGGGTCAAGTGTAGAGGAAGTTTCATTAATTTGTGTGACTCCAGAGGTCAGACTGAAGACCAAGAAAGGGAACATTTAATTTATAATTAGAATGAAGTAATTATGAGAAACAGGCAGATATACAAACATTTTGAGTAAGGTCATTCCAAGCAGAAGGAATAGCAAGTGCAAAATCTCTGAGACAGGAATAACTTGGATGTTTGAGGGACAAAAAGACAACGGTTGGTGTTTGGACTGTAGTTAATGAAGGGGAGAATAGAATAAGTATACAGGCAGTTGGGGCCACATAATGTAGGACTTTGTATGTTTTGGTAATGTGCTGGCTGCAATGAGAAGCCACTGGAGGGTGTGGTGGTGGAAGACAAAGTGTTTTGCAGGAACATACCCTAACCTAGTCTATGCTTTAGAAAGGTTACTCGTTGCTTGCTGGTGTAGATGGGGTAGGGGAGGTGAACCAGCAGTCATTCAAGGAAGATATTATGTGGTGTGGACTTAGGTTGCAGTTGAATAGTTGGTAAGAACTAGTTGCATTTGGGATACATTTGGGAGGTAGAGCCCAGAGATTACTTTTCAATTAGATATGGGTATGAAGAAAGAAAACAAAGTTCAGCTTGAGAAGCTGGATGAATGGTGGTACCACTTACCAAGATAGGGGTGCTTAGAGGGAGAAGTTTACAATATATGGAAAAGAAGCAATAATTCTTGATAGCACGTAAAACTGAAGTGTTTATGGAATAGCCACATGGAGATGTCTATTAGGCAGTTATTTGAGGAGAACTGAAAGTAGATTTGGGAATTGTCAGCAAATAATGTCATTTAAAGCCATGAAATGGATGATACTACCTTGGCAAAGAGTACAGAAAAAGTCAAGAAGAGGGCTGAAAAAGTAAGCCATGGGACACTCCAACATCGAGAGGTCTGGTTCAAAGAAATAAGACAGCAAATGGGACTAAGAAGTGGCCTGGGAGGTGGTAGGAAAACCAGGTAAGGACAGAGTTCGGAGTAAACTCTGAACATTTAAGTAGAACAAATGAGTAACGAATGCTCTCAGAAAGGATGAAGGTCCAGTTGTACTGGATGTTGCTGAATGGTAGAGTGACATGAGGACAAAGAATTGTCTTTTGGATTTAGAAAGAGGTAGATCTTTAGAGACCCTGATTGGGATAATTTCAGTTGGGGACTGAACGATGGGGACAGAAGCCTAGTTAGAATGCATACAAGGGAGAAGGGGGAGATACAGAAATAGTGAGTATAGAGACTCATTTGAAGAGCAGAGAAATAGCATAGCTGGTAGGTAGAGGAGGATGTTGGGGTAGGGATACAGGCTGGTCAGCTGAGTTTACTATGAGAGGTGAAGGATTCTTATCTGAATGTGTTCATTCTCATTATGAAGTAAGAGGCAAGGTTGGGGGTCTTGAAGAGAGAGAAGATGAGAAATAATTTAGAGAGTAGAGAGAACAGAAAACTGAATTTACTAAGAAAGTAGAGAAAGATTATCTGGAAGTCTTGAGTGTCCATTTGACCTCTGCACCCCTACATTTGGTATTAGTCAGTGTCTCAAAAGCAGGCACAAAGTCCATATGTACAAATAGTCACTAAGATCTGGAATTAAAACTGCACCAGCAAATAACATATGATGGAGGCAGAGAGAAGCAAGAGGATAGGAGCTCAGTGCTCTTTTGTTTTTAAGGGAGTGTTTATGGGGAAGACCATGGAATCTAAGCAGAATAGAGGAAAATGAGGACACAGGTGGTTGGGAGGGAGAGTATAGTGAAAACGCAGCAGGTCCATCCACAGACAGCCGTGAAGATGATGAAGGACTGCTGTGGAGCAAGTGCAGGGATGATGAGCTGGAAGGGGAAGGATGTTTCAAAATGAGATTTCGGAGGTCTCCCAAGAATTATGAGAGCAAAAAGACTGCTTTTCCTATTTTTTTGTCTTATTCATTTTTATATACCCTTTAAAAAGTACTTTGTATATCAATATAGTCATAGTGTTTATGACTCATATGTAAATAAAAGTACATATATGGCGGTCCTCTCACTGTGGGGGCTGAACAGTCAGACAAGTGAGGAAACCACTAGACTGGGTGGCAAAGGTTTCTTTCTTATAGGTGATGGCAGGTATGGGAGCTCAGCCCTATCTGGCATGATAGTTTATGTGCTATATTACATCATGGATGTAGGTCATGGGGTGTAAGTAATACAAGATAATTTTCAAGAAAAGTTAAAATCATGACTCTCAGATTTGAAATGAACACATGTTAAATATTTTATCTAACTTACTCAATGAGAGAACTAGGTAGATACAAAACCTGGGCAAAAAGAGGTTTCATAACTCATACAGAGTTATGAACTATTTCAGAGCAATGAATACAACTCAGATCAGATAACCCCCAGGTTGTGCTGGAGGCAATGCATAGTTTTCTACTGAAACACAGATTCTTTTTTTCCTCTAGAAAGTTGAGCGGTGTTAGTGCAGGCCATCAAAACCAGAACCTAAAAGGCCCAATGGGAATGTAAACAGTTGAGGAGAATCAAGTAATATTTGGAGAAGTGAAGAGGAGACCCAGGAAAGGGCATCATGATGGGAGGGAAGGTGAGGCTGTGAAATGGGCCATCTCAGATGAGGACAGATGAAGACAAAGAAACTTAAAAAAAACTTTCTGTTGGAAAGTTGGATAAAGGGTCATTGTTACTTCTATTTTCATATTGTCTAAGTTTTCAAAAATATTTTTAAAAGATTTTATTTATTTATTTTTAGAGGGGAAGGGAGGGAGAAAGAGAGGGAGAGAAACAGCAATATGTGGTTGCCTCTTGTGTGGCCCCCACTGGGGACCTGGCTTGCAACCCAGGCATGTGCCCTGACTGGGAATCAAACTGACGACCCTTTGGTTCTCACATCAGCACTCAATCCATTGAGCCATACTAGCCAGGGCTCAAAATATTTTTTATTTAACCCCCCCTCCCCCACATTTATCAATGGCTTCCAATGGTCCCAAGGTAAGGGGCTTAGAGATAGTTAAGTGTGCTACCTAGGGGCCATGGGAGCTGGGGTCCTGACAGAGGGAGGATGACCCCAGAGCACATCTCTTAATTGCTCTATTCTACATGAAAAAAATTCCTTGTTATTTTTTAAGAAGGCAACTTTTAGATTCTTCTCACTGTACATCATGGATCTATTAATCCTTAGCATTTCTTTGAATAGACACCCGTTTCAGACCAAGATTTACCAAGGCAACATGCACTGACTCAGAGCAGAGCCCCAGCCTGGATCAAGAGAACAGCTGGAGAGATAGCATCTCCCCAGAAGTAGGGGAAGGCCTGGGTCTCAGGCCAGAGTCCTGGCAACAGGTCCCCAGAGAGGCATAATGGGACCAAGACATAAGGAGAACCTGGACTACTTCCTTAACGTGTCCTGGGGATTCCTATCCTCATTTATGCAGACAGCAACAGGAAGTAGAGGCTGAGGCATTGCCTACCTCTTTGGAAAAGGATATGAGGCAAAACTGCTATTCAGTTTGTGATACCAGAAGACTTGAAAGGTAAGAGTTACCACATGTGCAGGTATTTTGTAAATTGTGTGCATTTCATGGCTAGAAATTACAATTGAGTCATCAATAACTGTGCTTAGATACTTACTAGGCCCAACACTGTTCTAGGCATTTGGAGGGGAGGCCAAAACAAGTCAAGCATAAGAGCTGGAGCTGCTGTAACCATAGCTTGTGAACTTTTGGAGGCTGCAGATGGCAGGTTTTGGGGTTTCTTCACAGCACACAAATCTTTGTCTTGCTCCTTCACGGCCTCTTAAAGCATTGTGGTAAGAAAGAATTTCCTTGTATGCATCATCACCTCTATTGCTAATATAATGCTTCACAGTCAACAGCAGCTTAAAAAAACATGCCTACATTTTCAAAACCAGACTGAAACATTCATTTCAGTAGCCATTTTTAATTTAGCTTTATTTTTGTGCTCATCCAGCCCTAAGTATTCTAGTTCTCAGTTCTGTCCTGATGGAAAAAATACTATTCGATTCAGTTTGACATATTTATTACAGATACCCAAAGTACACAGAGACTTGTTAAAAGCAGAGAGAGGGGCACAAATACTGAGAAAGGGTAAGATACTGCTCCTAGGTGTGTCCTGGGTGGAAGCACGAGGACAAAGCAGACAAATAATGAGGAACAATGGTTTGTGTTTTACACTATATAAACCCAGTGAGATTAAATGGCTGTTTTTTATTGATCAACTTAGAAGACTAACAAAGGCAGATCTATAGGGACTGGTCAGTGACATGAAATGTGAAGTAGCCCACATAATTTAATTAGGCAGGGTGAGGTCTGTGACTAACAGGAGCCACATATGTTCCCCAAATGTATTCAGACAACTTTTAAAAGAAGACTGTGCAAGACAAACAAAAACCAACTAGTTTGCAAAGTAGAATGAAGTGGATAAGCACATTTGTCAGTGGTATTCATTTCATTGTCTAAAAATGCATAAACACAAGTGTATTCTAGGCAGTAATTGAAAAAATTGGTTAAATAATAAAAGAAGTAATCTATAGAGATTTATCTAAGGACAGCTATGAGCATCATCTTATAGGAAAAATAAAAGAAACTACTCCCTTGTAGGCATGGGACTACTCTTGGAATTTTAAAGGTTTTACTGCCAAATAATTTGGGGTGATGGACAGAGAACCTGAGAACTGGCTTATAAAGTGACTCTGGGTTTAGGTATACCCTGGAGTTTGACTTGCCATGTGCCATTAATCTAACATGGTTATAAGTTATT
>PVJI01033474.1:0-11246 GCA_004026765.1 Micronycteris hirsuta
TGCAAAACGAATAATAAAAAATCCAGAAACTGAAATGTTATATAAGATGGAAGAAAATATGCTTATTATTACTTGGAACCATGGTGTTCCCAGTATGGAGCGTGGGGCAACTGAAGATTATCAGTAGAATGTGAACTGATAGCTGCATGGAATAAGATTTCAGTCGCCATGAATCTGCTCTGACAGAGTTATACAAACTGAAAGAAAACCTTTCAGGAGTCATTTCTACTTGCCATGACTTACTTATTTTTATCTCAACTCTATAAAATGGCATTCTATTGAAGTTGAAACAGTGATAAAGAAAAAAGACTTGGGAGCTTTCGTGTTTGTATTTATCTTCATTCCCTCTTGAGAGGGAAAATATAAAATTGATAGATTGCCTAATGAGACTGACCTTATTAAGAGGTGTTTTGCATTTATATTGAAGAGTTTGAAAAGAACTAGAGATTGATGCTTAAAAAACTAAGGACATTCATTCATATTTTAGTTTTTTCTTTCCGCAAACATTGATCAAGCCTCTGTGCCAGGCACTGTTTTAGATGCTGGAGAAGCAGCACTGGGCAACAAAGACGAGGGTGGGGTGGTGAGATGTGGCTGGTGTTTTAGAGAATAAAAGAAGCTGGAGGCTGAGACAGAATGACCTACGGAGAGGCATGTAAGGGATGCGGATGTAAGGAGGTTGTAAGGATAACGGCTGGCAGCCTGGACGCAGGCCATTGAAGGACTTGGTTTTTACCCTGGTGGAGATGAGAAGCTGTTGCAGGGCTTTCAGCAGACTTCCATGCTAACAGGATCGCTCTCATTCTTGTCTTGAGAATACAATCTAGGGACAAGGACAGAGTAATATGACTAGTTAGGAGGATTATTTGTTAAACGTGGGCAAGGATTGTGTGTGCCTTGGATACAAGTGGGTGCAAGGGGTATGGCTGAGACAAGGCTGGCTTGTGGACGCATCCTGAAAGTAGACCAGGCAGAATTGCGCTTGGATTGGATATCGGGCAAAGCGTTAAAGGAGAATTCTGGTGTTGGCCAGAGCAACAGGAATCGTGAAGTCCTCATGCACCGATATGGAAAATTTTTTGTGAGGAGGCATTTAAGGTCAGATCTGAGGTCATGGAGGTGGTATAAAATCAATACTTTTGTTTTGGTCATAGTCATTCCACGTGTCTATTGGACATCCAAGTAGAGATGCAGATAGTCCAATATTCAAGTTAGGAGTCCGAGAGAGATGTCCAGATAAAATGCAAATGTGATGTCATTGTCATGTAAATAATATTTAAAGCGATGCTTCTAATTGTGGTCAGGAGGGGAGTAGGTGTAAGCAAAGTGGGGGACAGGTCTGAGGATTGAGCTCATCTTGCCCTGGCATTAGGCAGGTGGATAGATAAAAAGTAACCAGTAAAGGAAATAAAAGGAGCAGTTAGTGGGGTCTGGGGAAAGTGAGGATTGTCTGGTGTTTTGAAACCAAACGGAGTGGTTTCCATGAGGGGAAAGTAACCAACTGTGCCAAATGCTGTTATTAGTCCTTGTAAAATGAAGATAAAATAATGAGCACAGGATTGCCTAACTTTGGGAAAAAGGCTCATAGAAGTAGGCTCAACAGAGAATGAAAAGAGAGGATTTGGAGACACCAAGTATATATACTTCTTTTAAGGAGATTTTATGGAAAAAGGAGTGGAGAAGTGAAATGACAAAAGATGAAGTGTGTTTTGGAGAAGTTCACTTATTTATTTGTTATGTTTTTTATTATTAGTATGCTCATATATGAAATGGAATAATCTGGTAAGAAGAAAAGGAGAAAAAGGGATGATTTAAAAAAATCATTGTACCTAATCAGTTTCCCAATTAGTTTCTGACAAATTAATTTTAGTTTTATAGGATTGTAAAGTTTCTAGGCCCCGATCTTTTGTTAAACAAACACAGTTACATGTCTACTGGATGATCCCACGATGGGTATGTAGGAAATGCTCTAGAATGATACTAAATGTTCGGGCAATCATTTCCCCCTCAATTCAGATCTGGGAATACTTTTCTAGACTAACGATATTTGTGGGATTCAGTGCGGCGGTGTAAAATTGGCCTTCCTGACTGCATGGGAAAGTCAATGATCATAAGAACAGAATGATGTGGACATCGATGCTGATCTGGCTGGATTTATTAACTTCTTACTCGAAGGAAGAAAGGCCATTAAGAATGAAGTGGCAGGCAGGAAAAAGTTGTAGTTACTCAATTATAAACAAATACGTAATAAAGTAATTTGATTCAGTTGTAAACAATGTTTATAGTGGTACCATGTAAGCAATGATTATTGACTTAAAGAAAAACTGATATTTACCAATATTGGAAGAGTGCTACTGAGTGGGGGTATGTAGGTGTGAAATTCCAATATTTCATAATGGGAAGTCGAGGCTATTATGTAAAATTGACAAAGTAAGGGCAGTGTGAAAATATGTTATAAAAGTAGGTAAGTGGCAGAGAGAGCAGAATTGGGAGTGGGCCTCAGGGAAGGCAGTGACAGTGACAAAGAGGCTCATCATACAGTGTGGACTTTATTTTAACTTTATATACTTTTTATTATATATATATATATATATATATATATATATATATATATACACACACACACACATATATATAAATTTATTGTTGTTCAAGTACAGTTGTCTCCATTTTTCCCCCCACCACTACCCCCTGCACCACCTATCCCCACCTCCTATCCTTGATCCTACCTGCCTTTGGCTTTGTCCATGTGTCCTTTATACATGTTCCTTGACAACCCTTCACCTATTTTCCTCCATTGTCCCTCTCCCCCCTCCCCTCTGGTTACTTTCAGTTTATTTTTTATTTCAATGTCTCTGGTTATATTTTGCTTGCCAGTTTGTTTTGTTGATTAGGTCCCAATTATAGGTGAGATCATATGGTATTTGACTTTTACTGCCTGGCTTACTTCACTTAGCATAATGCTCTCCAGTTCCATCCATGCTGTCATGAAGGGTAGGAGCTCCTTCTTTCTTTCTGCTGCATAGTATTCCATTGTATAAATGCACCACAGTTTTTTGATCCACTCATTTACTGATTGGCATTTAGGTTGCTTCTAACACTTGTAAATTGTGCTGCTATGAACATGGGGGTGCATAGGTTCTTTTGAACTGGTGTTTTAAGATTCTTAGGGTATAATCCCAGCAGTGGAATTGCTGGGTCAAAAGGCAGCTCTATTTTTAGTTTTCTGAGGACATTCCATACTGTTTTCTACAATGGCTGAACCAGTCTGCATTCCCACCAACAGTGCAGTAGGGTTCCCTTTTCTCCACAACTTCACCAGCACTTCACACTAGTCAGAATGGTTTGTTGATTTAGTTATGATGGCCATTCTGACCAGTATGAAGTAGTAACTCGTTGTGGTTTTAATTTGCATCTCTCTGATGGCTAGTAATGCTGAGCATCCTTCCATGTATCTCTGGGCCCCCATTATGTACTCCTTGGAGAAGTCTTTGCTCAGGTCCTTTGCCCATTTTTTAATTGGGTTGTTTGTCTTCCTGGAGTAGAATCATATGGGTTCTTTATATATTTTGGAGATCATTTTGCAAATATATTGCAAAATGCACCTGAGGTATCATTTGCAAATATATTTTCTCATATGCTTGGTTCCCTTTTCATTTTGCTGATGTTTTCTTTAGCCATGCAAAAGCTTTTTATTTTAATGAAGTCCCATTTGTTTATTCTTTCCTTTATGTCCCTTGCACTAGGGGACATATCAGTGAAAATATTGCTGCATGGAATATCTGAGATTTTCCTGCCCAGGTTCTCCTCTGGACTTTTATGGTGTCATGACTTATATTTAGGTCTTTTATCCACCTTGAGTTTATTTTTGTGTATGGTGTAAGTTGGTGGTTGAATTTCAGTATTTTTCATATAGCTGTCCAGATCTCCCAACACCATTTGTTGAAGAGGGTATTTTTACTCCATTTTATGCTTCTGCCCTCTTTGTCAAATATTAATTGACCATAGAGACACGGGTTTATTTCTAGACTCTCTATTCTCTTCCATTGATCTATGTGTCTGTTCTTATGCCAGTACCAGACTGTTTTGATTACCATGGCTTTGTAATATAGTTATATCAGGTATCGTGATCTCTTCTACTTTGTTCTTCTTTCTCAAAATTACTGTGGCTATTCGGGGTCATTTATGGTTCCACATAAATTTTTGAAATGTTTGTTCTATATCTGTGAAATATGCCATTGGTACTTTGATAGGGATTGCATTGAATCTATAAATTGCTTTGAGTAGTATAGACTTTTTGATGATGTTAATTTTTCCAATCCAATAACATCATATATGCTTCCATTTATTTGTGTCTTCCTTAATTTCTTTCTTCAGTACAGGTCTTTCACCTCCTTGGTTAGGTTTATTTCTAGATACCTTATTTTTTGTTGCTATAGCAAATAGGATTTTTTTCCTGTTTTCGGTTTCTGATATTTCTTTGTTGGTGTACATAAATGCCTTTGATTTCTGAGTATTGACTTTGTAGCCCTCTGTTTTGCCAAATTCACTTATTAGGACAAGGAGTTTTTTGGTGGAGTCTATAGGATTTTCTATGTACACTATCATGTCGTCCGCAAACAACGACAGTTTTGTTTCCTCCTTTCCAATTTGTATGCCTTCTATTTCTTTTTCTTTTCTGATTGCTGTAGCTAAAACTTCCAATACTATGTTGAATAGAAGTGGTGAAGGCAGATATCCTTGTCTTGTTCCTGATCTTAGTGGGAATGATTTTAGTTTTTGCCCATTGAGTATGATGTTGTTTGTAGGTTTCTCATATATGGCCTTTATCTTGTTAAGGTATATTCCCTCTACTCCCACTTTACTGAGTGTTTTATCATAAATGGGTGCTGTACCTTATCAAATACTTTTTCTGCATCTATTGATATGATCATGTAATTTTTGTCTTTCCTTTTGTTTATGTGGTATATTACATTTATTGATTTGTGAATATTGAACCAGCCTTGCATCTCTGGGATGAGTCCCTCTTGATCATGGTGTAGGATCTTTTAAATATATTGCTGGATGCAGTTTGCCAATATTATGTTGAGGAATTTAGCATCTATGTTCATCAGCGATATCAGCCTGTAGTTTTCTTTCTTTGTTGTGTCTTTTCTGGTTTTGAGAATAGGATAATGCTGGCTTCATAAAAAGAGTTTGAGAGTGTTCCTTCTGCTTGGACTTTTTGGAATAGTCTGAGGACAGGGGTTAGCTCTTCCTTAAATGCTTTGTAAAATTCTCCTGTGAAACTGTCCAGTCCAGGGCTTTTGTGTGTCGGAAGCTTTTTGATTACTGCTTCAATTTCATCTGCTGTTATTGGTCTGTTCAGGCTTTCTGCTTCTTCATTCAGTTTTGGAAGGTTATATTTTTCTAGAAACTTGCCCATTTTACCCAGGTTTTCTACAGTGTGGATTTTAAAATTTGTTTTAAAAATAGGAAAAGAGATGAATGGGGATATAGAATATGGTAGATAAAGTGCTATGTGTGGGGCTCCTTTCACATAATTCTCTTGCTTTCCATTATACGTTTATAGAGGTATTATATTAAGAAATAGTCTATACATCAATACTATCAGTAAAGGATGCTAAATATTATTTGTTAATTTTCCAATGATTAGTTTTGTGTAAAATTAACAATTAAACATCTAATAAATTATTTGAGTCTACTATTATTAGAGGGGGCATCTTAGAATAGAGGGGACAAGTGTACCCTCTTTTTCTTTTTAATAAAACAAGCACCAATCATAATCATGTTTGGTATATGTTTGCTAACATTTTATTTAAGAATTAATATTTATAAGTAAAACTAAACAGATATTTTTAGTACAATTTTTGTGAGGTTTTCAGATCAATGTTTCCCCTGGTTTATAAAAATACATTGGTGTTTTTTTAAAAATTTTTCTTTGATCTGGCAGAGGCCCAAATTTGGGAAGTTAAGTACTTCCATAAATACAACTTAAATATGCCTTTAAGGGCCCAAGAATCCTATCATTGAGCGATCAACATCAACCACCTTTCCCGTTGTCCTCAGGTCCTCAGGTGAGGCTTCAAAGAAACAGCTACACAGGCTATGGTGGCCTCTATGGACCTCACACTGTTGCCATGTTCACAAATGCACAAACATGTGGGCCTGTCATAGGTGAGTCATTCGCAGGACTCAACGGGGACTCCCCTTCCTGGGGGCACCTGCACTTCTCCTGGATGGTGGCAGACAATATGAGGATGCAGCGTTCTCTCATAGCAAGTGCCTGCAGCGAAGAGATTTGGGATTTGCTTCTTCAGTTGGTGGGTTATATTACCAAACTCTTTATCAATATGAATACTTAACTTTCATGAAATTTTTTTCTATTAATATATAGAAATATTTGCTCTGCCCTAAGAAACCATTAAAATCTAAAACTTGTTTTATGTTGTCACAATGACTCTAAAATCATTTATTTCTAGGCTTATTGGACATTACTGGATACCTAGAAGGGCACTGTGGAACAAGAGAAATCTTGAATTTTATGTACTTACAAACTACCTTTTTCCCCTCATTTATTTTTAATGCAACTTACTTAACGCCATTAGAACTTTGTTTACTGAGCCTTCATCTGCAGTAGCTAAAAAGTTAAGTATGTGTTTTTTGGAATAACTAAGATAACTAAGACTTTAATTTTTCTACTTAACATTTTCATATTGAAGGTGAGATAAACAAATTATACATAAAATATTTGCTTGAGACAGTTACTTTAGGTTATTTATAATTAGCATATATTTGGAATGTCCCTGAAACATACTTTCTGTGAATTAAAGTCTAGTTTATTATTATTTTTTAAAAATCACAGGCTTAAAAAATTCTGAAAGAGAAATGAATGGTAATGATGATTTAGCTCAACAGATATGTGAAGAATTTGGTTGTCAATCTAGTAAAGCCCTCTAGTTGTAGGGGTCAACTTTTGTTGCTTTACATATAAAATGATGTTAAAACAACTTGAGAGTACGGTCTTCAACATGCATTAAACAGGCATGCAGCTTTACGGTGGAAATATCCATGTACTGTGACCACTAAAGAAAAGGA
Source organism: Micronycteris hirsuta (assembly GCA_004026765.1). Taxonomy (NCBI): domain Eukaryota; kingdom Metazoa; phylum Chordata; class Mammalia; order Chiroptera; family Phyllostomidae; genus Micronycteris; species Micronycteris hirsuta. The sequence continues at coordinate 7,099 of PVJI01033474.1, forward strand.
ATTTTCTTTAGGCTGCTTGAGTATGGACCTACCTGAAGTCACTGTGTGTCTAGGTGACCATAAATGCAGATGTGAGACGTGTCACACTTCACATCACCAGAGGTTAGAAGCCAGGGAAGGAATCACACTGTACAGCTGCAGCATTTGCTGCCAGTGAAAATACAAAGAAAGAATCCCTAATATCTAACACTACAGAGGCTCATTTTCTTTCTTAAATTCAAATGTTTCCTGCACATGGAAGGTATAACCAATGATTGGGACTAAGTGGTTAGCGTGCTAGCTACCTGTGACAGTTCAATGTAAAGATAAGGTTTCTAGACAACAGTGCCACACACAGAGGAGAAAGAGAACATGAGGAAATTATTTGTATAAACAACTTAGCAAAAATTTAAGAAAAAAGAGAAAAATTTCCCATATATCTTGTAGTCAACATAAAGGCTGTTAAATGTCTCCAAACCCATAACTTCTACGTCTAACCTTATGATAATGAATTTTAAAAAGCTCACAGTTAGAATAAGAACTCTGAAGAACTATAAGATCATCATATATACATGTGATATATCCATCATATGTTATCAAATATATAACATATAACATATATTCAATTAACTAAATAGTGTAAGACAGAAAAGATTAGCATGTCAAAAATTAGCAAAAATTATTCAAAAATATTTTTGTTAATTCTCAGTTTATCAATGGATCAAATTAAGTCAATATTGAAGGACTGAATGGTGGGTGCTGTGATGCAGGAGATAGGCTGACCTTCTACCCATACTTCAGGGTGCATGACAGGGTAAATAACTAGGAAGCTTTATTATGAATCTTCTTAAAGAGAAGCACCCTTCCTTCTCTGGAAAAAATCCAAAGTAATCTATCTCTGGTTTTCTTTTTTTTATTTTTTAAGTATACTTTATTGATTATGCTATTACAGTTGTCCCATTTTTTTCTCCCCTTTCTCCCCCTTTGCCCTGTAATTGTCCTTCCCTCCAGCATCCCTCCACTCCCCTTAGTTCACGTCCATGGGTCATGCATGTAAGTTTTTTGGCTTACCACTTCCTATACTATTCTTAACCTCCCTGTGTCTATTTTGTACCTACCAATTTTGCTTCTTATTCCCTGTACCTTTTCCCTCATTCTCCCAGCCCCCCCACCCCCCACTGGTAACCCTCTATGTGATCTCCATTTCTGTGATTCTGTTCCTGTTCTAATTGTTTGCTTAGTTTGTTTTTGTTTTAGGTTCAGATGTTGATGATTGTGAGTTTGTTGTCATTTTACTGTTCATAGTTTTTATCTTCTTTTTCTTAGGTTAGTCCCCTTAACACTTCATATAATAAAGGCTTGGTGATAATGAAGCTCCTTTAACTTGACCTTATCTGGGAAGCACTTTATCTGCCCTTCCATTCTAAATGGTAGCTTTGCTGGATAGAGTAATCTTGGATGTAGGTCCTTGCTTTCCGTGACTTTGAATACTTCTTTCTAGGCCCTTCTTGCCTGTAAGGTTTCTTTTGAGAAATTAGCTGATAGTCTTATGGGAACTCCTTTACAGGCAACTGTCTCCTTTTCTTTTTCTGCTTTAAACATACTCTCCTTATCTTTAATCTTGAGTAATTTGATTATGATGTGCTTTTGTGTGTTCCTCTTTGGGTCCCACTTCTTTGGGATTCTCTGAGACAAAGAAATATGACCCAAATGAAAGAACAGATCAAACCTCCAGGAAAAGAACTAAGCAACAAGAATATAACCAACCTATTAGATGCAGAGTTCAAAGCACTGGTAATCAGGGTACTCACAGAAATGATTGCATGTAGTCACAAAGTAGAGGAGGAAGTGAAGGCTATGAATAGTGAAATAAAGAAAAATATATAGGAAACCAACAGTGAAAGGAAAGAAACTGGGACTCAATCAATGATTTGGAACAAAAGGAAGAAATAAATATTCAACAGGAGCAGAATGAAGAAACAAGAATTCAGAAGGATGAGGAGAGGCTTAGGAATCTCTTGGGACAACTTTAAACATCCCAACATCCAAATCATAGAGGTGCTAGAAGGAGAAGAGGAGGAGCAAGAAATTGAAAACTTATTTGAAAAAATAATAAAGGAAAACTTATGCCAAGATCATTATCTGTTCATTTTGGCTAAGGTAAATGACTTAAGGCTATTAAACACTTATTAGACTCAAAGTTATTCATTATCATCATCTCCTTTTTGTCTGCACAACTTCTTTGAGGGAGAATAAAACTTCTGTACATTTTCTGAAAATCTGTTTCTAAGTCTTTCTTGTTTTGTTTTGTTTGTTTTCTAAACATTGATCGCCTCCTTTGATCTACAGCATCATCCTGCAAGATGAAGAACCTGAGGTTTGGAAACCATGTGTGTTTAAGGGACCTGGTTGGTAAGCTGTCCATCAACAGATGTCTGGGCGTGGCTCACTTTTAAGCCCAAGTGTTACCCTTCCTGCAGTTCTGTGGTGACTTTAGCATAAAACGTGGCTAATACTATCTCCTATGAGTGAATGTAACCAAAACAAAGTGGAGGTTCAGCCTGCCACAGCAGAAGCCAAACTTGTGAGGAAGGTGCTGGTGCAAAGGGAGAGACGTTTTCCTCAGGTGCCGGGCAAGTTGGGAGCAAGGTGGGCTCCAGTCTCAAAGGCCATTTCATCTCCCTGCTCAAGCCCACATTTCTTATAAGGATAGGGAAGGGAGGAATTTTTTTTTTCTCTTTTTTTCTATCCAATAATCTTGCTAGCTTTTGCGGTGCTAGGGCCCTATCTTCATATTTCTAGTTTCTGCTGCCACCTTGGCCCAAAGGGGGGCACTCCAGCTGACCATCTACATAACATGAATATGGACCAACCAGTCACCTACTTTGTACTTTTTCTAGCCAGAGCTCCCTCCTTTGTTTTCAATACCAGCGTGGTGGTGTTTCTTTCCCTAAGGACTCATATTCTTCCCCACCTCTCTCCTTTTCTCACCTCAGTTCCCCTAAGACTGGAAGGATCCAAAGAATGGAAATAGGATGATTAGATCCAGGTGCTGCCGCTTCTCCCCCATGTTTTACCTTTGGCTACTGTCTTCATAGTTAGATGCGACAATTCTCGTAACTACCCAGGCAATTGAAACCCTTCTTGGCAGCCCTTACCACAGCTGTAATTTTCACGTGTTTGTCTTTATGTTGATGGATGTTTTTCTGTCTTCTAGACCACAGTTCTCTGTTTTGCTCTAATACTTTACCTTTTGGTCCCAGCAACAGTGCCAGCACCATGGGCTTGTTTACATAATAGACAAATACACAGATTACCAAAAAATGAAAATTGCATGTACAGCTGTGCTGATTTCCCCAATATTTTATATTTTATTCTCTTCATTTTTTCTAACTTTTATAAATTTTTTACTGTAGAAAGAGTTATAAAGGAAATAAACAAGATGATGTAGTCATGGGGCAGAAAACAGGCACTGTGCTCTGTGAAATTGGTCACAGGAGCTTTTTCTGAGCAAGTCACAGTTGAGCGGACACCTGAAGGATGGAGAGGAAGGTGGAGCAGCTCAGGGAGAAAGGACACACTGAGCACAGGACTTGAGCTTGGAGGCAAGGAGGCTGAGGTAGAGTGGGTTTAGACTAGGCTGAAGATAGCCAGGGAAAATCTTCCAGGGCTCTCTTTAGTCTATAATGAGGAGTTTGCATTTCATTCTATGTGTAGTTGGGAGCCATTGATTGGAGGATGTAGGCCAGCTGCTCTTAAGGGGTGATTATGAAACAGGGCAGGAGTTGCAGCACTCAGATAGGGGATCATGATGAGCTGGGCTAGGATCCTGGCAGTGGGGATGGGAAGAAATATCTCTTGATTGTGGAAATATTTTGAAGGTAAATCTAATAACTCTATGCTGTATGTTGAAATTAAGAAATATCCATGACAATACTAAGAGTCTGAAAGATGTGGCTATTTCAAAATGGCAGAGCTGGGGGTGGAGAGAGAGGGGAGTTCCGGGCAGGGCCACCTCCACAGCAGGCTGGGAAAGGAGAAACTCCTGTTTCCAACCCTGCTGAAAAGGAGACACAGAGACTGAAATTCAGCTCTCTAGGGAATGGAGCAGGATGACCATTGAGCTGTTCACCTGTTTTTATTGCCTTCTGACAGGGAGCCCTGACTCC
>PVJI01033475.1:0-11244 GCA_004026765.1 Micronycteris hirsuta
AAGTCTCTAACCTTCTCATCCTTACAACCTAGGAACTGGTAGACGTGCCCTCGAGTTTCACCAAGGTCTCTTGAGTTAACGATGCTGCAAATTCATTTTATTGCTCCTGTTTTTCCATTAAGAGCATCCCTCTGTACACCATGAGTCAACCCCCAAGTCTTGCCTACACTTGTCTTACCCTTTACGTTTAGTAAATTGACATTTAATCACACCAGGGCACACAGACACCCTCCCTGGAACACAATGCCACACGCGCGTGTCCAGGAGGTTTTCACACGAACGTTCATAACTGTGTTTACTGGCCTGTGCCGCCTCCTTTCTTAGGTCCCGCACCTCTGCTCTAACTAGAACTCACGTGAATCGGGGTGGGGAGAGTTAGCGCACCTGGTCGCTCTCAGTTTGTCATAGTGGACGAATGAACGCAGAAGGAGGGAGTCGTATGAACACGGAGACAGCCTGGCCCCTGGCTGGCTCGAAGGTGAAGGAGAGAAGTCACAGTGACCTAAGCTCAATGGCATGTGGGGGCTGAGGGTGTTTGTGCTCGAAGCCAGAAGAGTGAAGTGCTTGGGCAGAGGGATCGGAATTGTCTCTCCAACAAAACACATGTCAGCCATCGGGCCAATCCACAGGGGGATGCCCGGGAGGGGCTGGAATGACGTGTGGAAGGAGAGGTGAGCCTAAGAGAGGAAGTGCCTGGCCTGCAGAGGTTGCCGTAGCCACGGAGGTCAGGATGCGGCCGTCGGTGTGGAGGGAACAAAACGGTGACTGAGTATAAACCCTGAACAGACGTCGGCACTAAGGGCAGGTGGCGGTGAGGGAGAGGGAGAGACGGGACGCAGCTGGACAGATTTAGAAAGCGCAGCCACAGGAAGAGAGCCGGGAAATTGGTGAAAAACAGACATTGAGCGCAAGCGTGGTTTCCAACACTGCAAAGCTGAGCAGGTTAAACATGTTTAAAAAAAAAAAAATCATCTTCTGAAGCTAACTCCAAAAACGGTTTCAATCCTACAGTAGAGATGGCCTCCAAATTGCAAGAAGGGACGTCTTGAGGACAGAAAGGAGGAGGCATGATCGATACTCGGATGTTCTTTCATAATATTACTGTTTCCTTGAGGAGGAGGAGCGTGAGTGTGAGAATTTACATAAAGCAGTGGAATTGAGCTGGGATGCTTTGAATGCAGAAGAGCTGAGCATGCCTCCACTTGGGGGGAAGTCCGCAGTGGGAACGTGGGAAGCGGGGTGGGGGCGGGGACCCAGACGGTACAGGCAGGGAGACTGTAGGGAGACCCATGGAGCAGGAGGGGACAGATTTGGGTTTTGTGTCCATACGGAGAAGGGTTGTGAACTCTGCCCATGTGTGAAGGAAGGGGACACACCTGAGCTGGAAAATGTGCTAGATAAAAATCGTAATCCTAAAACACTAAATTCACATATGAAAAATCCAGTTCTTATGGGTCAGAGACATGTGCAAAACCAGAATGGTTTGGGGATAAAAAAAAAAAAGACATTCATTTTATATTCAAAACTGAACACTGATGATTAGCACCATATATTCATTTATTTATTCAATGATACAAAAAAATTGTTCATTATTATACTGTAAAATAAGATATAAAGCAACCTATGCTCACTTAAAAATTAGAAATGCCAAGAGGTGCTGGTAAATACTGGATTTTATTCAAGCACATGATTAATTTTCCCCGTTGATGTGATAAGAGCAAGCAGGAGTGGGGAAATTGGCATCATTTCTGTAATAAAACGTTCAGACAGCGTGGAATTTTTGGAAAGAGCGGAACTAGATAAAGTGATTTTACTTCAGTGCTCAAAAGTGTATGCTTAGTCTTCCATTTGACTGGTAGCAATAGACTTTGGTTCGTCAATGCTCATTTGCAGGAATAATCATGACCTAGGCCAATAATGAGACTCAGTCACTCACTAGAAAGGGAGTTGGTAATGTGCACCCTCTAACCCAAGCTTGGAGAACACGATTAGTCACCACGCAGCCTGTGAGCGGTGAGACTTGCGGTGCAAACCCCTGCCTTCCCGACCTTGCACGCAGTGGACCTGGGGGTCAAGGCCACGCTGACCCCGCCGGTCTTCCTCGGAAGGACACAGACTCACGCCCAAGACACAGCATTCTGTCCCCTCCAGTTATCTTGAAAGAGTAGCTGCCACATGTCTTATCCATTCAAAAGTCTCAGCCCTGGCTGGTGTAGCTCAGTGGATTGAGCGCGGGCTGCGAACCAAAGGGTCGCCAGTTCGATTCCCAGTCAGGGCACATGCCTGGGTTGCAGGCCAGGTCCCCAGTGGGGGCCACGTGAGAGGCAACCACACACTGATGTTTCTCTCCCTCTCTTTCTCTTTCCCTTCCCCTCTCTCTAAAAATAAATAAATAAATAAAATATTTTTTAAAAAGTCTCAAAGCCCCCCTCAAAAGATGCTCATGTATTGCATTTCAAAACATTCTGTTTCATAGGTTAAAACACATTTTAAGCTCCCCGCCCCCAAAACCATGAGGGAGAAACCCCCAGAAAGTAAGAGGATAAGAAGATATTCTGCAGTAACACTTTTTCCAGATGATTAGGACGATTTAGTTTTATTTTCCTGTTTACTTTTCTCTGGAAAAAGTACATTGCCTTTTTTAAAAAACAAGATTTAAAAATGTCATTGTTTCCGTGACGTGGAGGAGTTGGAACGTTTGCTTCTCATTTCAAACTCGAACACTAAAATCATCAGATTGAAGATTTAGAAATAGTAACTGAATATAGAAATACTGTAATTTTTCTTTTGTTCTTCCACAATTTTGCTCTGGAAATCTTTACTTTTACATTATTTTTCCTAATTGTGTTGTCTTCTGAAGGAGTTTGAATACCAGCAAATACCACTTAACTCATTAACATGATTCCAAAAATAGTCCAATCAAAAGGCTCATTTGTGATGGGGGATAACAAGGAACAAAAAAAAAGGTTTCAATTTACTTAAAAGGACGGCATATGGCATGATTCATTCGGTCTAATTTTACATTAGTTTTCCTCATTAAATTCTAAATTTGCAGTGCTTTTAAGACATGATTATAAGTTTCATTTCAAGTTATGCATATTTAATTTCAGAGAGTTTTAGGATTAAATAGAAACCATAGTATACTCTTTTCTCTTTTATTATTGATGGTATTCCAGGAATATTTGTAAAGATAGGAAGCATTGTACAGACATTTTAAAAAATGTATTGCATTGGCCAAAAAGTCCATTTAGTTTTTTTCCATAAAATAAAATAAAAGGCACGTTTTTCACTTTCACCAATAACTTTATTAATTTGGATATTTTGAGTATGTTGGCTCTCTCCCGTGTAGGAAAACATTGATTTTTCTCAGTTAGTGTCTCAATTTGATTGCCATCCCCTTCAACTGCTTTACCTGACTGTGGAGCCTCATCCGGCGAGAAATCTCCAGCACAAAACTTTGCAAACCCCTGTGACATGTTCGATCAGTCACAGCGCCTTCTCCGTACACTGCACCCACCTTTTTTTGTGTTTCGGTTGCATTTTTACCTTTCTTGAACTAATAAAGCATAACATGCCAAAAATGTTGCATGTTTTCTTCCATCTCTAATATTAAGACAGGTACACAAAAATTCACCAATTTTGATGTTTTTTTAAATGCACACTGATAGGACAGCTGTCTCAACACAATCTAACGACGTTGTTTTAAATGAAGTTAGTGATGACTAAGCACTACTAGAGCCATGTTACGGGGGGAAAAAAACTTTCTGGGTGCCCTGGCTGGTGTAGCTCAGTGGATTGAGCGCAGGCTGGGAACCAGAGCGTCCCGGTTCGATTCCCCGTCAGGGCACATGCCTGGGTTGCGGGCCGGGTCCCCAGTGAGGGCCATGTGAGAGGCAACCACACATTGCTGTTTCTCTCCCTCTCTGTCTCCCTCCCTTCCCCTCTCTCTAAAATAAATAAATAAAATCTTAAAAAAAAAAACCAAAACTTTCTGGCCAACCCAATGCATGAACAATTGGTTTTTACAACCTTGCACGGAGGTCCAGGAAAAGCCATGAATACTGAAATATCAATTTTGTTTTTGTATCCACAGATAGGAGAACATCTGTTCCCACTTTCTAATGATTGCATCTATTGCTGTTGTCAGATAGTAAGAGAAGGTATTTTTTCATGCACACCAAAGAGGGAAGGTAAGCCCCTTCTGACCTCCTGGGCAAGGTCACTGAAATTGACCTTGTGGCTTCTGGCTTTGAAAAATAACACGCTGATGTTCGAATGTGACAGTACCCTGAATAATCGTGGGACCTGACGCACGCAGAAGTCTAATGTTACTGGGGACAATTCGCATGACAGTGTGGCCTGGCTCATAGTCCACCTTTCCCCGAACGTACCAGGGATTTCGAAATAAAGCGTCCATCTGATGTTTGCATAATGATGTGCTTTACTCAAAGCATGGTGAGAGCCCAAGCAGCTAGAAGAGGGGGCCGTTGGTAACTCAGCATGCTTCCATTTACTTTCCAAAGATAGGAGACATCTGTTCAGTGATCATCTGGTTACTCCTGCGGGAAATGTGAGCTGGTGTGTACGTCGCATGCTAGTGTCTGTGCCACAGAGAAGCACAAGTACCTTCTGCGGTCTGTTTTGTGTGCGTGTGCATTGCAGGTGTGCATGTGTGTATGTACTGGGTGTGCTTTTGAGCCTGGGGTTATGAGTTTGGGGAGTGTCCTCAAAACTTCAAAGAAAAAGGCCCAGTAATATCCCTCAACTTTGTGAGGCATGTGCCTTCTTTCCATGCACACAAAAACCTACCATGCACGTTCACAGACGCTTTATTCATCATTGCCCAAATTTGGGAGCGACTGGGATGTCCTTCAGCAGGAGACGGACAAGCTGCGGTGCCTCCAGACCGAGGAATATTACTCAGCACTCAGAAGACATGAGCTACCAAACCATAAAACAACATGGAGGAACCTTAAATGCTTGGGACTAAGTGACAGAAGCCGCTCTGAAAAGCCTACGTGCTGTGTGACTCGAGCTATATGACATTCTGGAAAAAGGCAAAATGGTGAGAAGGTCAGTAGTTGCCAGGGGCTATGGGCAGGGAGGAATGGAGGCAGTGCACAGAGGGTTTCGGGGGCATGGAACCCGTTCTGCATGATGCTATAGTGGTGGGCAGCTCTCATGGTACATTTGTCCAGACCCAGAGCCTGCACAGCTCCAAGGGGGCCCCGCTGGCAACTAGAGCCTTGGGGTGACAATGACCCTGTGTCACTGCAGGCTCACTCATTGCAAAAAATGAACTTGGAGGAGGATGTCGGTGGCAGGGGAGGTTGCACATGAATCCAGCCCGGGGGCACGTGGGGCATATCTGTACCTTCTCACTCGATTTTGCTATGAACCTAAAATGACTCTACGAAATAAAGTCTATCTCAAAATAGAGAATTCTGTCTGTTTTGTAAATGGAGACAAAAGGAGAGTTTTCTATGCCATGGCCATGAAATAATAATTTATTAAGAAGACAAACAATCTTTGGTTCCTGATGGAGATTCGGGGAGTACGCAGGCCAGCCCGCCTTGACCTGCTGACCGATGGCAAGCCCTGTACACAGTAGATTTTGCTCCAGTTCAACATGTATTGATTTTGAAAACGCCATGGATTAAATATCTTCTAGCCATTTTCTTTGACAACTTTCTCTTTGGCATTTAGCTGTAAAATCAGGTGCAAAGTTCACAGATCAGAAACAATCGCCCGAGTCTTTCATCTTTGGATAATCTTGTGGAGATTATATTAACACTTTTTTTATTTTCCTACAAGTGAAAGGCAAGTGTTTTGAAGTGTTACCATCTTTGGGAGGCAGGTGACTAGCTTTGCTTTCAAGAGCAGGTTGTCTCCAATAAATCCACCAGGGGATGAAGGTGGAATTGGCGGCTGCTGGTCGCTGAGTGGACGCCCACGGCCACGAGAGCGCTCTGCATCCGACACACCCCACCGACCTCAATGCGGCTCTCATTTCCTGTCTCACTCAACTGGGAACACAGTCTACGTTTGTGTCTTTTTATCCTCACCTGGGCGCATTTTCCATTGCTTATAGAGAGACAGGAAGGGGACAGGTACAGAGAGAAACATTGACGTGACAGAGAAGCGTTCATTGGTTGCCTACCATATGCGCTTGGGTTGGGGTCTTACGGGCCCAGACCAGGGAGTGGACAAGCCGCGCTTCAGTTATGGATGGTGCTCCACCCAACTGAGCCGCGCCGGCCAGGGTATGGAACCAAATACCTGGACATACAATTCTACTTGTAACATTCCTTGGCCGTCATTGACAGTCCCATCTCCTCACTCGCCAGGAGTCAGTGGATTTTCCTAAGAGCCTACTCTGAGCCCTAGTACTTGCTAACCATGCACACACCATTCGCTCCCTCCCTCATCGACTCCCTTTGTCCGTTCAGCAAAGCGCACATGTCCGTCTTCGGGAAGGTTACAGCAGTGAACGTGAGGTGCCGCTGACCTTGAGAAATGCTTGTTCTGATACGAGACTAATGAGATTTCAAGAAGTCAGTAGTCATCTTCCATTGTGTGGCTCCAGACGTGGGCAGAAGCAGACCCCGAGTGGTTTAGGAATTGTGTTCTTAGTACATCACATAAATGCAGACATTTAGAAACGTGTTTTACACAGTCTATACTTTCCTCGTGGCTACTGACTGGTTCCTTCCCACGTGGCCTTCCCGACGGGACTCAGAGCACCCCCAATGGGGTGGAAATTGGTTCTTGGCGGTGAAAACTACACCCTCCTTTTATGTATAAAATCAGTCTGTGCAGAATATATAAACAGATGTATAGAATTTCAAAGGTATTGAAATGGCATTGGGAGCGGTCATTAGAGAATATAGAATGCCTACAGAGGTTTCCTGGGCTAGCCATAATGAAACCAAAAAGTCTGAGAAACAGCAATGTAAGCCGTCTGCTGAGAGTCAAAGGCTCATTCGAACGAAGGGACCGACATGGATTACCAAGGTATCATCATTTTCTGTGCTACTTTTCTGGGCTGGGTAACGGAGTAAACGATGTAGCAGTATCTTGACTTTAATGATTCGCAGTGCTCGGAGGAGTGACCTCTCCCCAAAGCTCGTGGCCTGGCCTCAAACACATGGCCAGGGATGGGAGTCAGACCCTGTACAAGCACGGGGCAGGAAGACGGGCATTTGCGGACCCGTGTCTGGGGCTGGTACTCGGAGCTGGACTCCATGTGTTTGTAGCTGCCTGCGTCCTGTTGATAGAAAGCACCCCACTTTCAAGCTGCGCTCCATGAACACCCCAGAGGACACACGTCCTTCCTTTCTGTCCACGGCCGGCTGGACGCGACATGTTGCACCGGAAGCGTGGCCCGCCAGAATGGAGTGCACACTTACTTACCTGTCCACTTTCTTCTCCAAGAGCGAGGGCTGTTGTTTATTAAGAGTCTCTGTGTTCCAGTTTCACCGTTTTCCGTGTTCCTGACGTACAGCTCACTCAGTGCGCTGTAGTTGGATTCACTGTGCACAACCAGGCAGCCACGGCTGTGCCTCATCCTGTTGCGAACTCCATGCTCAGGGTGAAGATGATTGTGTTCATGGAAGTAGTTGTCTTTGGGCCGCAGGCCTCCTGAAGTCGATAGATCCCGTCAGCCCTGGAGGGAAACACGGGGTCTTTAAGGTCTGCTGTCACTTACATCGTGTGGACATCACTGGGCACCCCTTGGACACGTGGGTTCGGCCTCCGCCCTGGACCGTCACGGATGAGTGAGGCCCGTAACTCCAGCACGGCCAACAGGCAGCAGCGGCGCCTTTGAACTTCACGGAGCTGATTCCAAGTAGCTGAGTGGGATTTGAGAAACCTGATCTACGATGTTTTCAAAGCTGTAGGTTAGATTTTCATATTTGCAAAGACGTAGTACCTTTGCGGGAAGCAAAGGGTTAGTTTAGCTTGACGACTCCTTTCACAGTCGAGGGAACTGTGACTGAGCAACGTTCTAGAAAGTAACATTAAGAGAGGACATTCAGGAGAAATAATTGTGCTTTAGCAGCAGCATGGGGCTTTAAGAGCCGTGATTCTGTGCTGGAAGGAGTTTTAGCGACGGGTTCATGTCAGTATGCATTCGTCAAATCCCGTCGACTGCACAACTCCAGGAGCGGCCCCTAGCGTGACTGTGGACTCGGGGTGACGATGGCACGTCCGTGAAAGGTCAACCTCTGTAACGCAGGCATCGCTCTGGAGGGCCATGCCGACACATGACGAGGCCGTGTGTGTATGTGCTGCCGAGTCACACGGGAACTCTCTGTACCTGCCGCTCGGTTCTCCAATGAACTGGCCACAGCTCTATAAAACAAACGAAGTCATTCTTGTTACGGGCCATGGGCCACCAAGTAAGAGCTGCGTGATGACTGTCTTCCGGCCATCCCAGGCCCCACCCGGTGGACAACTTTTCCACGTGTGCTCAGCTTCAGGCCTGCGTACCGATTCTGCCCGCCCAGCACCCCCTGTGGTGGCTCAAAGCCCTCCTAGCCAGGGCGGTGCTGGGGAGGCAGGGGGCACAGCCCCTGGGACCCTGGGGTTGGCAGGAACACTCAGTTAAAGAGAGAGGGACCATGGTGGCAAATAGTCCTGTTCCCGGTGGAAGGCAGCTGTGGGGTATTTCCTGCCTCTTGCAGGGTCCCTGCCGTTGCCACGGCAGGCCCCGCTCACCCGCACCCCGCAGATCAGCCCCGCTTCTTCCCCGGAGCCACCCTCAGGGAGGCTCCTGCTTGGCCTCCCCACCGCCACATCTGCACTCCAAGATCTACTCTGGGGGAAAACACCCAAATCGGACCATCGCCAGACGTTTTTGTGATCTGCACGCACTTCCCCAGTCATGTTGAAATCTGGCGGCAATGCCGACTTACGATCACCTCTCTCCCTTATCTGTCATCTGCCATCAAACACGGTAGAGACAGCCCGGCTGGTGTAGCTCAGCAGATTGAGTGCAGGCTGGGAACCAGAGGGTCCCGGTTCGATTCCCAGTCGGGGCACATGCCTGGGTTGCAGGCCAGGTCCCCAATGACGGCCATGTGAGAGGCAACCATACATTGCTCTTTCTCCCTCCCTTCTCGTCACTCTGAAAATAAATAAATAAAATCTTAAAAAAAAAAAACACGGTAGAGACAGCAGGACTTCTCAACAGCGGTTTATATTAAAAGCACCTTTATTTGAATCTGTGAGAGCAAGTGATTTCTCTTCAGCGACGCTTCTTCTTCCAGTGACTGAAGTTTATGAAAGACCAAGTCCTGACCTGGCTGTTTGTGCGCCGCCGAGTGTCCGTGTCTGCAGCCCGGGACGAGCGTGCCCCCCAGCACCGGACCGTGGGCTCAGGCACTGGGGAGGCACCAGCCTGGGGGACTGCGGCACAGCAGCTCACAGGGACAGGGACACCGAATGTGTCTGTCCCTGCAGGAAGGAGGCCTGGTGCTTGTTATACAGCATTACTGTAAGTTCAGGGACAGAGAGCACAGGACAGAACCTCTGTAAAATATGGGTTTGCTTATCAATACCGTGCACGCCCGCTGTGTAGAGAACCAGCACCCCTAAAGCTGGTCGTACAGGGCATGCCCCGCCCCCCCCTCCTGGAAGTCAGCTCGCCGGCTCCACAGAGCTGCGAACATACTCCCCGGGTTGCCATCCAAAACACAGCCCCTATTATTTCCTCAATCCTCGTGCCGTGGCCTTGTTAGCCGCGTGTTTTTTCCCGGAGCGACAGCCACAAGGTAACTTCTTTCGTTGGGTTTTCCTTCCCTTGAATGGGCTGCCTTGACGTCTAGTGCAAACTTGGACGGGAGCCCAGTCCGATGGGTGTGAGGTCATCCTTGGCCCGTCCCTGGCTTGGTGTTCTGTCTGCAGGCTCGTCCGAGAACAGCATCGGGGCCCGTGTGGTGAGTGTGAGGTCCCGGCTGAGCTGGTGGCTAGGGCGCCTTCCCTTCCACTGAGTGTTGATCGGACAGGTTGCTCCGGCGCTTGCTGTCATCCGGCTTCGGTCCTGTCCGCGCCCTGGCCCACGGTCCTCTCGGGAGAGAGACGTATGGAAGACTTCAGGTTCAGAACTAGATCCACTGTAGAGGTGATTCATTCCATCACACCGTTCATTCTGCCGGCACTCAGCACCTTCCGGATAGACTCTCTGCAGCAGGTGTCATGGGTCCCGAGCTGGGGGCTGTCACAGGTGAAGCATAAATGCATTTATGTGTTTACGTTGTTTACCTGATGATATCATGCACTGGGTCACGTCCCAAGCAGGAGTTCGAACTCCTTCCATACAAACGGGCGCTAGCTACCTGCAGCCTCTCTGCGAATTCTGCAGCAAATTAGTCACTGCGTTAAGTCAGTTCACAGTCTTTTATTGAGAAATGTTGCTTGGAATTAATTCCCCTGGATTTAATTTGCTTAAGGAAGATGCACGTCCAGAATGAATTTGATTTGCGGAAGCTCCGAAGTATTTTTCACGCTGGAAGAATCACAACTTTCAGTTTGCGAGGCGTCGCAAGGGACAAGCAGCTCGGCTTTTGTGAAGAGGCCGTAAATGAGAGATGATGAAATTGGGGGCATTTGGTTGTCCTGGAAGTCTTGGCGATCGTGGGCGTCATGGCCACGGTGCCTTCCTCTGCACCCCACCCTGAGGGCCTGCCTCATGTTTGTACCTTGAAAAGGACGATTACATTTCAGCAAGAACTTATCTATGAAAATGTGGAATAAATGCGTAGTCATTGGCGGGGGTCTCACGAATGCAAAGAACAGAGCACCACACTGCGGCAGGCCCCGTCCGGTGGGAAAACGCAAATCGCCGGAGGCGACTGGCAGGCGCCCCTCCCCCTTTTCAGTTACTTATTTCATGTTCAACTCTCTACGGTGTGCATGTCTGTGAGAAAGGCTGCAGAACGGCCCCTTCTAAGGAGCTATAAATGAACTGTCTCAGATGGGCAAAAGGAAAACACACATTTTCTCGACAGAAAAAGACATCTTCCAAATAAAAAGCAATTCTCTTTTTTTCTTTTCTTTTCCCTTTTTAAAGATTTTATTTATTTTTTTAGACAGAGGGGGAGGGAGGAAGAAAGAGAGGGAGAGAAATATCAGTGGTGTGGTTGCCTCTCATGCGCCCCCTACTGGGGACCTGGCCCACAACCCAGGCATGTGCCGTGACTGGGAATTGAACTGGTGACCCTTTGGTTTGCAAGCCAGCGC
>PVJI01033476.1:0-11243 GCA_004026765.1 Micronycteris hirsuta
CCCCCAGCCTCCCTCCTCCCCCTTAGTTCTGTCCATGTGTCCTCTACAGTGATTTCTGAAAACTCTTCTCCCCATTGTCCCCTCCCCCCTCTCCCCTGTCTATTGTTAGACTGTTCTTAACTTCAGTGTCTCTGGTTATGTTTTGCTTGCTTTCTGCTTTTGTTGGTTATGATCCGGTTAAAGGTGAGATCATACCGTATTTGTCCCTCACTGCCTGACTTACTTCACTTAGCATAATACTCTCCAGTTCCATCCATGCTGTTGCAGAGTATAAGCTCCTCCTTCCTTTCTGCTGCGTAGAATTCCATTGTGTAAATGTACCATAGTTTCTGGATCCATTCATTTGTAGATGGGCATCTAGGTTGTTTCCAGCACTTGGCTATTGTGAATTGTGCTGCTATGAACATTGGAGTGCAAAGGTTCTTTTGAATTGGTTTTTCAGGGTTCTTAGGGTATAATCCCAGTAGTGGAATTGCTGGGTCGAAGGGCAGTTCCATTTTCATTTTTCTGAGGAAGTTCCATACTGTTTTCCACAGTGGCTGCACCAGTCTGCATTCCCACCCACAGTGCAGTAGGGTTCCCTTTTCTCCACATCCCCTCCAACAGTTATCTGTTGCTGATGCAGTGTATTTCTGATGCACATTCTCAGCGGCTGGTATCACACGAAAGGGGCAAAAATTGGTTTGGGGGCGGGGCCAAACACTGACTCTTTTCTCTACGTGGAGGAGAAAACATGGAAACTCACAGCACACGTGTGGTACTCACGTGTCCAATGAGAGCAAATGGAAAGAGAGTCTAGAAAGGCTTCCTAGGGCGACGACAATGACCGTCCCCACCACCTGCACCGTCACCACCACCACCACCTTCATCACCAACATCCATCATCATCATCATCAGGGTTAAAATGGCTGAGAAACATGCTTGAGACTTAATTCCCAAGAGGTCGTGACCGCAGGGTGACCCTCTGTACGCACGTCCCTCCCAGGTTCCCTCAAGGTCAACTGGGTCCTGTCTGTTCGCTCCTCCCAGGGACGTGGGCTGTGACACCCTCCTGAAGAAGGTTCCAGAGGGCCCAGGGCCATCTCCCTCTCTGTTGGAGCTGCAGAGCGGCCGCCCCCTGAGGTGAGTCTGGTGCTCACACCCCCTCATGTCTATCTGTCACTGAGAGTCACCACGCACCCACGGGGAAAGGGCATTTTAGTGATAAATCCAGACGCTGCGTTGCTCTGCTCCATCAGGGAGCGGACTTGTGCAGGAGTGGCTGCAACCAGGGTCCCTCCTGGGCTCCCTTCCCATGTCACCCGCCCTCGGGGCCCCTCAGTCTCTCCCAGGGGCCACCTGGGGGCCACGTGCCGACCCATCACCTTTCCAGTGCAGGGGACACTTCCACTGTGTCCACTTTCTTGTCACTGAGAGTGAGGACGGGCTCCCCACCCAGTGTGTCCATCTCATGTCCCCGATGGTCCCGAGTCCTCTCGAGTGCATGTGCGGCACAACCCCGTCCTGGCCCCAGGGAGGGTCTGGGGGGGTGGCCCTGTGCTCAGGCCCGAGTGGGACGTCACTGTCGTTGCCTCATTGCACTGAACCCGCTCCTCGGGCGTCACTTCCTTCCTTCCTGGTCACGTCACCAGAGACGCAGCCCCTGTTCTCATGTTTCCAAGTCAACCTCTCACAGCTATGACCCCCCGCATAGGACCCCTGTCCCTGCCACAGGATGTGCAGGCCACCCAGGAGCTCGTGACCAGGGGTCGTTGGGTCACTTGGCGAAGACAGCCAGTCAGGGGCGTCTGGCACGTTGGTCGTTTACAATCAGGCCATTCAGCCTCGAGGACGTCAGAGAACAGGGAGGGGACCCAGAATGTTCTGTGGGTCAGAGCGCGGTGACTTCTGCTCCCTCCAGACCCCCCTGTGGGGACCGTGGGCACTCGGGTCACTGCCAGTTGTTGACAATCACAGGAACTGGTCTCTGGTAGCTACAGGGACAGACCACGGATGGCTCAGAGCCGGAGCCAGAAGGGCTGCACGTGGCTGATGCGTGAGTCCCGCTGTGGACACGGCTGCAGCCTCCACCCTGGTGACCCGGGTGTGCGAGTCCAGCTGACCCGCCCCCAGGGGTGCAGGGCGCTGAGCCTGTCACTCTGATCCTCGTCACACATTGCGTCCCTGCTGCTGTCTGTGTCGGGGGCTGACCTGTGTCTGCTGTGAGTCCCGGTCGACTGTTTGCCCGCATCTCGGCTGGGTTTTCCGTCCCCACCTCGTTCCCTGGATGGGATTCCTCTCTGTGCTTCTTCTCCCGTCCTTGTAGACGTGCGTCCGTCCGTGTGTCCTGTGTTGGGACATTAACCGTCAGTGAGCCCTCCGTGGGCTGTCCTTTCACTCTGTTGGATTCTCCGAATGTAAAGATCCTCCGTTTTAATTCGGGAGCACTGAGTTTCCGCACTTTTCATGGGACAGCCGGCTCTGCACAGTCAGCTACTGACGACTGGACACTTGTCATCATCGGTGAGGTCACTGGCCATTCCCATGTCGCGCAGGGACGTGCAGCCTCCTGCTGTCTGTGGACGCACCGAGGACGCCCGTCTCTGTGCCCAGCGTGGACAGGGCTGCAGGGGACGCTGATCTGAGTCAGGGGCTGGGACTTCTTCCCACCATGCACTGGGCCGTGCACGGCTGGTTCTCACTGTGGCCCCTCCCGTGAGCATGGCCCCTGCCCAGGGACAGTGGTGTGGTGTGGGCGGGGAACCCGTTAGCAGGCCACCTTGGTGATCCAGGGAAGGGGACAGACCTGTGGGCCGGCAGCTGTCATGGGAGTGTGCACAGGTCATTAGGTGCTGTCCACGTCCGCCAGGCTGATCCAGCACAATGTCCTCAGAGACTCGGCGCAGGGTGACCAACAGGGTCACCAGTAACACTCAGGTGTCTGGACTCGGCAGGTGCAGCATAACATGGCCCTCGGCCTCCTGAGGTCAGCGCAGGTCCCACAGTCGAAGGGAAGATGTTACTGAGGGACAGTTGTCACACGGAAGAGTTGGCAGTGTCAGGGGCTGTTCCTGAAGGTGGTCACATGGGCCTTTTGATCGTGGGTCTGACATCTGAGAGGCCAGTCTGAGCCTGAAAGGGACACACGGCGTCACCGAAATAGGGATGATGTTTACGGTCCTGTGCGGGACCTGGAGGCGTGGCCGATGTCACCAGAGGGGCTGGTGACAATGGAGCTGTGGTGTGGATGGGAACCCTGAGCACTTGGGGACAGGACAGGAGAGGGGCCAGAGAGGAGGGAGGGGACCAGGAGAAAGTGACGTTCCAGAAGGTGAGTGAAGGACTTTTATCAAGAGAGAGTGTGGCCACCCCTCAGTCATCCCCCGTCTTCCCAGGACCCTGTTTGTAGCTCCCACACACACAGACCCCACTCCCCTGCCCCCGTGTGGTTTCCCGTGTCCTCCTGTCCCATCGTCTGTGCCCCAAGAAACTGTGGTCCGTGACAGCGGGGTGTACCGGCTCTTCTGCTGCTGCTCGTCATTTGGCACCATGCCTGTCACATAACAGGTTCCGACACCTCATTGTTCAAAGAACTCACAGGGCGCGAAGGGAGGGAGGCAGGACGAGTCGGGTCCCGTCTTCTCATGGGTCCTGCGTGTCTGAATCTTTCCTTCACAGAATGTCCTCACTCTGCGCACGTCCTTGGAACGCTGGCCTGAGCCCCATGAACCGCTCTTCCACGTATGACCACAATAACAAGACTTTCTGTCCTGAGTGGGCTGTGGAGCTCATGTCTCCTCTTGGCGTCCTCATCTGCCTCGGGGGGCTGGTGGGCAACGGCCTCGTTCTTGGCCTCCTCGGGTTCTCGGTCAAGTGGGGGGACTTCACCGTCTTTATCTTCAATTTGTCGGTGGCTGACTTTCTCTACCTTTGCTGTCAGACAGTGTCGTTCATACGAAGAATATTAGCTGCCATTCACTGTGGCAAGTTTCATGTGAAGTACATGGTTGTGCTCACATACATGTCCTACACGGCGGGGCTGTGTGTGCTGACCGCCATCAGCGTCTGGCGCTGCCTGTCCGTCCTGCGCCCCATCTGGTGCCGATTGCACGCGCCCCGGCACGCGCCCGCCATGGTGTGCACTCTCATCTGGGTCTGCTGCATCTCGGTGAACGTACACCGTTTCCTTGTCTGTCGGGTGCACAAGTTCTGTAACCCGCATTCTTGTGACATGTACAATATCATAGTGCCTGTGTTTTCCTGTGTTCTTCTTACCATCACAGTGATCTGCATTCTGATCCTGCTGTTCAAGCTCAGGTGCAGCACCCAGCGCCGTCCGCCCCTCAAGCTGTACGTCACCGTGGTGCTGACGGTCCTATTTCTCCTGTGCGCCTTCCCCTTTGGCCTCCGTGTGTACTTCTTTAGTAATCGTGACGTGTACTATAGGATGCGTCTTCTGCTGCTGCTGCTCGCCTGCGTGAACAGCAGCGCCAACCCCCTCGTCTACTACTTCGTAGGGAGGATCGGGGGGCGCAGGCGAGGGGAAAACTTACGGGAGGTGTTTCAGAAGACTCTGGGGGACGAGTCAGCCCCGGGAAGAGACAGTTCCACTGGGGCATCAACAGTTCAGTGTGAGGAAGGACGAGGGACCAGTCGGGGCCTGTGAGGTGACCCGACTCTACTCAGCAGGGCTCTGCCCCTCCCCCTCCCAGCACGGGAACCGCCTTTCACTCCCCCGGGGTCCCGATGCTGCGGCTCCTGGTCCCGGGTGAGCCCATCCCATCTGAGTGGCCTTGCTCTCTGCTCCCTCCATCCTTGGGTGCTGTCTTCTCTATACAATGAGGGCCACCTAACGCATGACAAGGTCATAGGGTCCCCTGTCAATGGGTGGAAGGCATGTGGATGCTGCACCCAGATGCTTGCCTGCTGCTTTGCTACAACCACCCCCAGGCCCTCCCGTAACAGCCCCCCTGGGGCTGAGGCTATGCACTGGGAATAAAGACTCTGACAGGAGTCCTCGTCCCTCTGTTAGGGGTGACATGAGAGGTGATGGGGGAGGGAGAGGAGCAGCCTTTCCATGAGCCAGTGCTGAACGCTGGGGTCGGACACCAGCCCCCCAACTCAGTCCTTCTGCTGGGAGTCACGGACTCGTTTCCTGCGTCACTGTGGAAATGCGGGGACTGCACACGGGGCAGAGGGCGTGGGCTGGGCCAGGCTGTGCATGGTCTTTGGGAACAACGCAAACTGGCCTTCCTGGATGTTGAATGACGCGGTGTCACCGGGTCACTCCCTCTCCTCTGACATGTCAGACACGGCTGTGTGTCCATGTGGGGCGTCCAGAGGGGCAGGTGGAAGGTCGGGATGTTTGCCCTGTGACATCTGTACACGTTGGAATGTCAAGTCTCTCTGTCTGACTGACAGAGATTCCCCTGGTGAGTCTGCTCCTTGGAGCCCATTTCTGAAATAAAGTCTAGAAACAATCACCCTTCTCACCGGCTCTCTGCCCTCCCTGGTCCGTGGGCTCTGGCCCGAAACTCCACAGTCCTGAGCGTGGAGGGGGCGCCAAGGGGGGGTCTGGAGTCGGGAGACTCTGCTCTCATGGAAGCCGCGTGAATGAAGGGCCCATGAAGGACCATCATCACATCAGACCCTCGGGGACGTGCACACTCGTCATGTGGGCCCATCCCAGGAGCCGTGTCCTCTCCATGAGCTCAGTGTAGCGCCCCCCTGTGGGAGTCGCTGGAAATACCACAACCAGGGCCTCAATGACAGACCCTCACTGTCTCCATCCTGGGGGCTGGAGTCTGAGGTCACATGTCACAGGCAGGTTTCTCCTGAGGCCTCTCTCCTGGGCGTGCAGATGGCTGTCCCCTCCCTGCGTCCTCACACGGCCGTCCCT
Source organism: Micronycteris hirsuta (assembly GCA_004026765.1). NCBI lineage: Eukaryota > Metazoa > Chordata > Mammalia > Chiroptera > Phyllostomidae > Micronycteris > Micronycteris hirsuta. Next base: position 5,879 of record PVJI01033476.1, read on the forward strand.
CTGAGTGCCCGTGTCCTGATCTCTTCTTACAAGGACCTGCCAGTCTGTACCGGGCCCCACCCTGGTGACCTCATGTCCAGCGGTCACCTGCAGACACCCTGGGTCCTGACCAGGCTGTGCTCACAGGCACTGAGCGCTCAGGACCAGTCTCAGTCCGTCTCACTCAGTGAGAACGTCGGACTCCGTGACCGACGGTGGGGGTGAGGGTGGCGTGTGCAGAAACCTGTGAGGGGTGGACTCTAAGTCCCCAAAGCGCCTGCTTGTGACAGAACAGTCAGCAGGGAAAACATATCCCACGTCATAGAGTCCCCTTTGGAAGACACCTCAAGGAACTGGACACCTAACAGCCACCCTGACCCTGAACCTCACAGCCTGTCCAGTCCCCACGGACGACCACGTTCCTCAGGCAGAAAGATGGGATCATCTCAGCCCCAGGGGTCCCAGGACGCGCTGTGTGCACATTTCCAGTAAATGTCCCCTGACCTGGAAAGGCTCCCAGCCCTCCCTGCAGTGAGCCCATGTCTGCCCATCTCCGACCACAGAGAAGTGAGGGTGTGGCCATCCCGCTGGGACCAGTAATGGGGCCGGTGAGAACGGGGGCCTTGACCGTGAGTGGGGAGGAGGGGCTGGGCATTCCCGAGGCGTCGTGGTCACTCCCCCAGGACGGAGAATGTGGGGGAGGGGGAGAACCTCTTCTCCTCTCAGTTGTCCTTGTCCAGCTGCGCACCTGCAGCCCTGCGCTGTCACACCTGCTCTAACGGCCTGTCCTCCCTTGACCGGTGGAAATACAAGAACGCGTCATCCCACGATGCAGGGGGAGCCCTTATGGAGTCCTGGCGTGTCTGACCATGAGGCCCACCTTTGCTCCTTTGGCCACAGCAGCTTCTCGAGGGAGCCCGGGCGCCACTGGCCCTGCAGGGCACCCACATGGCTGTCCAGTAAGCCCACACGGTGGGAACCACATCCAGGAAACATAACTGGAGGTTTGCAGGGAAACCAGTCAAAGACAGAAATTACAACTGTAAACACCTGTATCGACGAAGAAAAGACCTCAAATCCAATAACCTGACCTCCCACCCCCGACACCGGGAAAGAGCCAAGTAAACCTGAAGCACACAGAGGAAGGACACCCTGAGGACAAGATGGCACCGCAGGCGAACACGGCCCCCCTCCTCGCACAACCTCATCGATGCCACAACTGAACCGTAGCTCACCCGTCACTCAGAAACGTTAGCCACCGAGCTGAAGGGAAGTCCCACAATTATGGAATTGAAGAAGAAACCACGAGAACGGTAGGAGGGGTGGGGACACCGAATGGGCTGGTCCCACACTCAAGTGTGGAGGATAAAAACTGGGGCAGGTAACTAGGAGTGACGGGTCCCAGCTCCAACCAGGCCCCCCACCCAGGACTGCGAAGCTGGGAGGGAGAGTCTCCATGGCGTCTGGCTGTGAAAACAGGGGGGCTGAGACTGTGGAAGACAGAGACCTTGGATTCCCAGGCAATTCCTCTTAAAGGGCCCACGCACAGACTTATTTGGACTCACACCCTCCCGGCTCCAGAGTTGAGGCTGCGGAGTCAAAGGCACCAGGGACACAGGGGGAGGAACTGAAGTGTCTGGCATCAGGGCAGAGCTGGGGGCAGCTTTCTCCCAGACAGGAGAGCTGGGAGAGGCCATTGTTCCTTTGCTGAGCCCTCCCCTGACACAGCCAGCAGGCAGGTGCCGCATCTGAGGCCCCACCGACCTGGCTCACACTGTTTGCCCCACCCTGCTGATTCCCCCTATTTTGTACCTCCCAGTTATGCTCCTTATTCCCTGTACCTTTTCCCCCATTCTCCTCCTTCCCCTCCCCGCTGACAACCTCCATGTGATCTCCATTTCTGTGGCTCTGTTCCTGTTCTGGTTCTTTGCTTAGTATTTTGTTTGGTTGTTGGTAGTTGTGAGGTTGTTGTCCTCTTTTCTATTCTTTTCATTTCTTCTCCTTTTCTTTTCTTCCCTTTTCTTTCTTATTTGGCAGGGAGAGGTGTCTGACTATCATGGAAGAGGCTCAGAGAATCCCCAGGGCCTTCTAGAACATTCCTGGCTTGTTGCCTTGGCTTCTGCAGGGGCTGAGTTGGGGTGCGGCAGGGTGCGGAGTGAACAGCGGCAGCAGAGGGGACGCGGGAGGTGTGGTCTCAAATGTCCCCTGCTCACTGGGTGGGGGAGGCAGAGCCCAGGCTGGGGAGGGACGCCCACCTGCTGATGCCTGATGGCGCTCCCCAACCCCCGCTTGCTGCCCATAGGTTTCCACAGACCAGGACACTCCAGTGTAACATCCACTTGGGACCCATGGATGGGGCCCCCATCTCCCTGGGCCTTACACAGTTTTCATTTGGCCCCAAAATCTCCAGGGTTCGAGAGGGGTGACCCACAGTGGCTGCCATTGTCCACCCAGAGTTCCAGCTCTGTTGTCATCAGCCGCCCAGATGGACGGCCCCAGGACCCCCATGCGCAGAGGCTCCTTCCTGGACGTCCCCCGGCGTCCACTGCATCATGAGCAGAGGCCGCCCACCCCACTCCCAGCTGATCCCTGTCCCCCCACCATGGGCCCGATCGTTCTCACTGTAGCTGCGTCACCTCAGATGTGTCTGTGGTAAACATCGAGCGGATGGGACCCAAGGGGATGCACCCCTTTGGGTTACAGCTGTGCGAGTTCCTACAAAATAGTCACAAACTGACCGCAATAATCAAGATGCAGATAATTTCACTCTCTCCCCGTCCCCTCACACAGCCCCTGGGGGTCACCACTCCCCCACCCACGCCCTGTCACCCGGTGAGGGCGCTGTGACACAGTGGTGTGGGTCCAGGGATGGTGAGACCTCAGACAACAGGATTCACAGTTGCGTGCCTCAGTTTACCTTCCTGTAGAGCAAGAATTGGGAGACCCTTGCGGTGGGTGCAACTGTATCCCTCAGGAACATGGGGTCACATCCTAACCCCCTCTCTCTGTGACTCTACCCTCATGTGAAGTCGGTGCAATTACTTATGTGAGGTCACACTGGGCAGGGGGAGCCCCCCAATCGGAGGCTGCTGTCTTTACAAGAAGATGAGACACAGGGAGACACCCAGAGCAGGACTGAGGCACAGACTGGATGATGTCACACAGACTGAGAAACGCCTGTAGCCCCCAGAATCTGAAAGAGGCACAGGAGACCCTCCCCAGAGCCTCCAGAGGGAGCAAGACCCTCACACCACCTGGATTTCTGACCCCTGGGCTCCTGATGGGAGAGAATCAATTCTGCTGTTTAAGCGGCTACTCTGGCTTTTGGTCACAGCCGCCTCAGGAAACCACAAAGCCACAGTGTGGTCAGAGAGCTCAGGTGAGGCAACACAGGCCAAGGACCAAGTGCAAAGTCAAGTTCATGCTCCTGGCTGTTACTCTGAATAAAGCAATGAAGACTCCACAGGGGCAGCCGTGTGAACATGTGGGTGCTCTTGGCCTTGGGGCTCCCGATGCCTGGGGCCGCGGCAGAGCGCTCACCACTTACATGCAGGTGAGGGGGCCACAGAGGAAGTCACAGGCACCTGCTGTTCCCAACCAAGGTCCCCAGTGCCTCATCTCCTTTCTCCTTATTCCCTTCAACCCAGAGAGGGGACTCGGGTCACTGGGGGCTGTCCTGTCATACAAACTCTAGGATCACGTGTGTCTGACAAAAGAGAGCTAGGAAGGAGGCGCACTGGTAAATGCCAGCATGATTCATAACCCAGGTGTGAATTGATGTCCTGGTGGTGATACAGGTGCAGGGACAGCTGGGACCCTCCACCCGGGTGGCCCAGGGCTTCTTGGTTTGGGCTCCAGTGGGTGATGGGAGACCCTGCCTCACAGGCGTGTTGAACTCACCTGGCTTCACATGCACACGGGTTAGAACAGCACTGAGGTGCAGGGAACAAGGGACAGACCAGCACCTGCTGTTGGACCTGCTTAAGTCACCAGGGCTGAGTCAGAGCCTCAGCACTGTGGCCTCTCTGGCGCCCCCTTGGGGTGGCCAGCAATATCACAGGGGAACATGCTGGGACTGGGGAGCAGCCTCTGCTTGTTGGGAGGAGCTGAGCCCTGATACTGGGGACCCTTCCTGGGTGCCCCCACCCTCAGCCCTCATTTTCTCGTGGGGTGGCTCCCTGAGCAGTGATTCTCAGGATGTGGCCACGAGTCCCAGTCCCAGGTTCAGGAGGTAAGCGACCCATCCCTGTAACGTTCACACGTGACTCCAATGAACTCATCAGTAAACAGGGTACCGGTGCTGAGCTGAGATTCCCACCACAGTCACTATGGGGGCACCACCCGCACCCCAGATGTTCCTCGGGCGGCCCCATCATACTTAAGGCTGAGAGTGGCCCCTCTATGTGAAGCCGTGGGTCCCCTGTCCCCTCAGCCCTGCCTCCCGGGGAGAGGAGATGGAGATGGGAGGGTGGGGAAGGACCATCTTCACCGTGGGTGGTATCTGCCTCCCAACCCACTTGCCTAATTTAAAAACCGTCAGCAACTTCCAGCCAAGATGGAGGTGTAGGTAGACACACTCTGTCTCCTCACACAAGCAAAAGAAGAAAAACAACAAATTTAAAAACAAAATCAACTAGAAATGACAGAAAATCGAACTGTATGGAAGTCTGACAACCAAGGAGTTAAAGAAGAAACACTCACCCAGACGGTAGGAGGGGCAGAGACGGGCAGCCATGTGGAGAGGACTTGGGGCAAGGCCTGGCTGGCGGAGCTGGTGGTCCCATAATTGAAGGCAGAAACCGGGAGGAACAACTGGGCACACTGACAGTCCCACAACCCAGGGTCCCAGCGGGGAAATAAAGCCTCAAACTTCTGATCGAAAACACCTGTGAAGGTTGTGGGGGCAGGAGAAACTCCTGGCCTCACAGGGCAGTTCACTGGAGACCTACAGGGTCCTAGAACGCACACAAACCCACCCACCTGGGAATCAGCACCAGAAGGGCCCAATTTGCTTGTGGGTAGCGGGGGAAGTGACTGAAAACTGGCTGAGAGCTGAACAAGTAGCACTGTTCCCTCTCAGACCCCTCCTGCACTTACAGTGTCACAACGCAGTGACGTGGTTGCCCCGCCCTGGTGAATGCCTAGGGCTCTGCCCCTTACTATGTAACAGGTGCACCGAGACCCCCAAAAATGGCCCAAATGAAAGAACACATCAAAACTCCAGAAAAAATACAAATAAGTGATGAAGAGAGAGCCAAACTATCAGATGCATAGTTCAAAACACTGGTAATCAGGATGCTCACAGAACTGGTTGAGTATGGTTGGAAAATAGAGCAAAAAGTGAAGTCTATGAAAAATGAAATCAAGGAAAATGTACAGGGAACCA
>PVJI01033477.1:0-11241 GCA_004026765.1 Micronycteris hirsuta
GAAACAGAAGTGGCCTCAGCAGCTCTTTCTAGGTGGGAACCTGGGCTGGGCCTGGTGGAGGGAGTGAAGGACCCACACAGCTCCCTGCCACGCTGAGTTTCCTGCCTCTGAATTCTGACTCCTTTAGGGGTTCTAATTCAGGTTTTAATGACTTCAAACTGTTGACTCTCTGAAGCCAAAGGGAAAGCTGTTATTTTCTCTACTCCCTGCCCCCGACCCACAAACATTCTTATATACCAAACAGTTTTTAAGGTTTTCTTAACCTGAGATTTCTATGGTGTGTCTCTGGATACAAACACAGGGCCCTATGCCAGTATTACTTCCAAGTGTCATTCTTTTATATATATTTGCTGTTTAAAATGTTCAAGATTATTCCTGAGTCCTAAATACATAATATGTATAAAATGTGCATGTACAATGATTTATCTATGGTGTTTAGGAAACTATATTTGTTGTATGTAAATTATTGTTAATGTATTTAACTCAGTGGAGGTAAGCCTGAAGGCATGACTATTAGTGGTCATTTTTGTAGTATAATAAATAATACGCGCTTTTTTTTTAATAAAGAGAGGTTGGGAGAGAGAGAAGGAGGGAGGGTGGGAGAGAGAAGGAGAAAAAAGGAGAAAAGTAATTCCTGGTGTTTTGCTTTATTGAAAATATGTCAGGCTTAGAGATAGCTTTGAATGTAGAGTTATTTGATTCTAAAGCCCAAATATTATTTATAAATCTTTTATTAAATACACTCCTCAAACATGATCATCAATATAGAGGGAAATTCAGAGTTAACGTTTTTGTTTTTTTGCAGTAGAGGTAATCAGCACCTGGGTAAATTGTTATCTTGAAAAACATTTAAAGTTTTTAAAATGTTGGTTAACAGTTAATATGTCCAAAACAGGGAAATTTAGGAATTGTATCTTCTTATATATTTTATGTTATATTCTGCAAATTTGGTAGCATTTTTATTGCCTTGGTTTATTTTTATAAGGATGTAGTCTTTTTTTAAACTTTTTCCTCCTTTAATAGACGTTTTCACGGTCATTTCCATTTCTTATGAGCAAATAAGAATGAAATTCTAATACTTCACCTATTAGTTTCTAGTTTCTTGGACTTTATTTTCATTGTAGGAAAAGATCCTCCACTTTAAGTTGTGCTAATAGCATATCCAAAGTTTTTGTGGTTTAGATGAATTCAATTTTCTTCATAATTTCAAAAGGGTGAAAGTTACTTAAAATCAGAGAAAATCTTGTTCACTAATAAATGTAGTGTGAACTATCTATTGTACAGCCGTTTATATACTAAGAAAATGAAGGTAGAAAACATTTTGCAGTGTGGCCTGCTCTGATTTCATATTTTCTGTGTGTGTGTTTACTTAAATAATACCCAAGGTGTCCTCTGTCACTACGATTTTATGCTTCTATACTTGAAAAATGGCAATGTTTGCTTTAATAGTAATGTGCAGATATCAACCTACTTACTCCAGAGCTCCCTTCTCATTCCTCAGAGGCTGCAGGGCCAGCTCACCTCCACTCTAGTATCTACCACCCTCCAAGGGAACGTTAAAGACCATTTAGAGAATCCATAGGCTATTACACCCCCATGGCTAGATACTTCATGAAGTCTACTCTAGTGACCATAAATATGATTTATCTCTAATGTTTCCTTGTGGGGTACTTCTTTTTCATCATCAAAGCCATGTTGTGTCATAATAGGTGACAAAAGTGAGGCTCGGGAAGTTAAGTAAGCTTTGAAAGACTCAGACAATTACATTTAGGAGCTGAAGTTTAACCCTACGTCTATCTGACTCTCTTCCATTAAGTCTTAGAATGGCATGAAATCCCTTCAGGGTCTGGCGCCTGCCTATCTTTTTAGTCTCGGCTGTCACCACGCAGTCCTGCACATCCTCTGGTTTTTCCTACTGGAGTCCTTTATGTCAGTGACCAGCACTTCATTCTCTGGGGCATTTTGCCCATAGATTTTTTCCTCCTTGTATTGTGTTTCCTTTTTCATGTTCATCAGGCTAATTCTGTTAATATCCCACTGAGAATTTCTTTTCTTTATGTAGGCTTTTCTGTTTTAACTGATTATTTCTCATTATCTTCTTCACTCAAATATCAAGTTGATGTGCCTATTGTGGACTTCCCATTACACTGAAATTTAATGCAAAAAGGTTTTTCTCCTCCACTGCCAAGCAGGTGGATTTTTAAAAAATCAATCCAGCACCAAGACTGGAAATATCTTGATAGTTGAACAAAATAAGCATTTGTAAAATGCATTTATTCAAAATATCAAAAACTTCTCACAATTTTTGAGATGTGGTACGTATGAATTGAACTGTTGAAGTACTTACATCCTAGGATCAAGAATCCCATGATGAGCAGTCCAATGCCAGCAGGACCAAAATGTACATTATCTTCGATAACGGGCACGCCTGACACTACGCCAACTGTGTTTCTAACAGCATTCACAGTAGTAAGTTCAGGTTTTTCTCTGTCAATAGTTCTTATAGTAGTAGATTCAGGAACTTCCCAGCCACCATCTTCTAAGTTCACAATAACTGTACCAGTACAAGTTCTTTGAAGAGCATCTGAAACAAGGTTTGAAAATGGAAGAAACATTTTATACATTTAGTATAATAATTATTGGACAATACAAAACTATTTTATTTTTGCATCAATACTTATTTCAATGTCTTACTCCCATCCATCAGTAACTTCCCAAATTGTCCCTTGTTCATGACTCCATTTTAAATCAAACTGTTGTGACTACTAGTGCTCCTGAAAAACTGTCTCATGTATTGAGAAGCATAAATAGCAAACACCTCAGAAAGTAAATATTGGCTAGTGGTGTGTTAAAAGCCACAATGGAGGCATTTATAGATTGTGTTCTTGCACATTTCTTATATTAGAGCTAGGTTTTTTTTTCTTGTTGTTTTACTGAATTTCTTCTCCAATTATGTTTGTGCTTCTTTGTTTATGGGCTGGCAAAATGAACATGTTTCGAGCAGGCTGCTATATCATTTCTACAAAAATTTCTTAGTGATAAAGCAGCATATTCCCAAGCTCATAACCAATGAGTCCTAGGAGAGGGAACTGACAGTATTGGAAAGTGGGGGCAAATTTTCATTTCAAACAGAGGGTGAAACACTTTGTTTCTCAAGCAGATATTTCTAATTTGCTTCTTGTCCTTTGAAGTTTCCATATGTCACTGTGTTTCTTGACTAAACAGAGGGGTAGGGACATTTGTTATTTGTATTAACTGAATTGCTCTATGCTTGCTATTTATTTCAACCAACCAAGGAACCAGTATTTCAAAACAGTGGACTGATTTTGAGTGCATGTGATTCAAAGGGCAGTGCATCAAAATGAATCTACATTTAGATCAGCAGGTACATGGGGCTGAGGCACAGCTGTGGTAATGACTGCAAAAGGGTTCAAGGGAACTCTTCGTGGTGATGAATAAGCTCTAGATCTTGTTTGTGACAATGTAAATATGAATATGTACATCTGTCAGAACTCATCAATCTATACTCTTTAATGAGGTATATTCATTAAATGTAAATTATACATCAATAAAGTTGAATGAGAAATATTTTTGAATCTATATTTGTGTCCTTATCTTGCAACAAAACTAGTCCATTAAAAGCTATCAAAGTAACCATGCATTCAATCTATTACAATTTAACCCCAAAACAGTATATGTGAGAGATGATAAAAAGGATATTTTTAAATGAAAAAAGTTGCTTAGACCAATATTAAAAACACATATTGTCATCATTTACCTTGATTTACAAAGTCAGTCATATTTCACACCTATTGAAATGAATGGCAGCTACTTGTATTTGCATTTTGCATGCAGTTGCTCTCCCTATTCTCTCCTAAGATACCTTAAAAGAGATTTATTCATCACATCTGTACTATTTGTTTTCTGTAGGACTTGAAACAGGCTAATTCTCTTAATATACCACTGAGAATTTCTTTTCTAACGTGAAAATTCATGATTAGCAATTGCTCACTACAGAAAAACCACATTACTGAAAGTTCCAGGTGTAATTGTTTTTCTCCTTTAGAGGTGAGATTTTCAAAGGCAGCATCTACCATGTCAAAAAGTTTCCTCATCAACAGGGCCTAGTAGGCCAGGCTTTAGTGGTCACAGTGATTCTTGCGGGCAGGGATGATGGTGATGGAACATTAGCCTTTTCTCCAACCCGCTTGCAATTATTTACAAGTGGTTATTACTAAAGCAATTTTTAAAATTCCAATATAATCTTTTTCCTCCCATTTATTTCCCCAACTTTATTGAGAAACTATAATTGACATGTGACATCATGCAATCTAAGTGCTACGATGTGCTGACTTGATACACTTACATATTGTAGCATGATTATTACCATGACAGTGTTAGCTAACATTTTCATCACATCACAGTTTCCACTTCTTTTCTTTTGGTGGTGAGAAAATTCAAGATCTACTCTTTCAAGTATATATCATTAGTACAATATTGTTATCTATAATTACAATGCTGTAGATTAGATCCTCCAAAAATATTTATTTAGTAACTAGAAGTTGTAGTTTTTGACAAACATCTCCCCTTTTGCCCCTTTCGCCAGCCTTTTTTTGTTATTTTAAATGCTTTTGTGCCACAAAGATTGTTTTTAATATTTTGAACACTTACTCTTTTAAATATTATGCAACCCATATTTATGAAACTAAGTTTGCTGAAAAGTCATTATAGCACATTGTTTAAAGAAAGAAAATGTGATATATTATTCAAATTATTAACATACTACACTACTCCTGTCTGTGAACTCAGGTCATGTAAAACTAATTTTGTCCAACTGCAGGGGAAGAGAAGTAGAAATATTTATGTGCCTCCATGGCATTTCACATGTGCGTAGCATATACTCTCAACTACTGTTTGAGTTATTATAATCTACCTTACTATGAATTATTACTAGTAACACTATTGGCTTATTTCTTTATATTATAAAGCAATGGATACTCTATATACTTTGAAACATAGTATTATATAAAGAAGAAAAACGAAAACAAAGACAAAACAAACTGATAATTGTACTACCCAAGAACAACTTCTGTTGCTATTCTGTTTTATTATCTTTTGGCCTTAATTATAATGCCTATAATTTACATATTATTTAAGTTTCATTGATAGATCATATGGCTCATTCCATTTTACACTTCTTATTTTGCATTTAAGAATTCTTCCATATTTAAAAAAAAGCAATTAAAGTAATTTCTGATGACTACATAATTTCATATAAAGTGGACAATGGTTTACCAACCCAGTTACCTGTTACTGACATTGCCCTCTATACTTACTTATTATCAATAATGCTACAAGTAACATCTATATGCATTGTCTTCTATATGAAGGGATTTTCCTAAGATTCTTGAAATTTGATAAAAATAAAGGAATGATTTTGTTTAACATAATCATTTTTATCTCTATCATATTAATATGAATGTCAGCTCAGTGGTCAGCCTTTGTCCATTGGTGTAACCCTAGAACCTGGCACAATGGCTGATGTTTGGTTGGGATTCAATATACAGTTTCGCAGTTAATGAATACAGATATCCCTGGAAGTACATCACAGAGAAGTTTAAATCCAGTTCATGACCGCAAATCCCAGGCCTTTCATCTCAGCTCTGCTGATTCTAATGTTACTGTTTTGTTGTTATTTTTATCATTACTATCACATGTAACATTTATTTCCAGAAGGCTGCAATTTTTGAAGAGAAAAGGCATGCTTTCTGCTTGCCAGGAGCCTAACAATTTTGTAAGCTAAGTTCCAATTTTCCCTTCATGCCTCCGATTAAACTTGATGTTGGACGGAAGAAAAGGAGTAAACTAGTAATTACTTAAGCCTATTTCAGCACTGAATCAAAATAAGTTTTATTGATAGAATCACATTTTTATTTGTAACATTAGTTTTAAAACTACATTTAGTTATTTTTTAAAAGATTTTATTTATTCATTTTTAGAGAGAGGGGAAGGGAGAGAAGCATCAACATCTGGTTGCCTCTCGCATGCTCCATGCTGGGGACCTGGCCTGCAACCCAGGCATGTGCCCTGACTGGGAATCGAACCAGCGACCCTTTGGTTCACAGCCCTCACTCAATCCACTGAGCTATACCAGCCAGGCACTACATTTATTTTTGACTGATTGTGGAAAAAAACAGTATAATTTTGAATTGTTTAATGACTTTAAAAATGTTATTTTTTTATTATTATTCTCTTATCTGTAAAGCAAGTGGAAACTGTCAACCCTGTTTTAGGATGATCGAAAGAGGAAAAAGAGAGGGAGAAAGAAGGGAGGAATACAACTGAAGTAGCAAGTACTGCTCACTAGAATTACCCTCAGGAACTCCCCACCCTCAGTGACCAGCCTAATTTAATTTTATCGGTTTTAAAGAGTAATATAAGCATGCTACTTCCAAATTGTTTACACAAAGTTTTACATCAACTTTCTGAAGATTATGTAGAGTTCAGTTAGCTTGACTTCTGGCGTATTTGAAAATAATTTTGTAAAACATACAATTTAAAATATTCAATTATTTACATTAATAAGACTTAACATTTATTGAAAGTCTAAGTGCTTCACATGTAGTAACTCCTTAAATACGTATTGAAGAGTGAAGAAAAAAAATGAGTTATATAAGTTTCTAAAATCCTGTGTCTAGTAAGTACAAGATACCAATCCAGTCTCACTCCAGAGCTCATGGTCTTATCCACTAAATTGTACTGCCTTTCATATCATTAAAGATTTGGTTCTATAACCCCAATATAACAACTTCATTAGAAAGATCATTACTTCAAAATAAAATGATCAAATTTTAATTTCTGAGTATATACATAACTTTATCCAGAAGGAAAAAAATAAATTGATCAATTAATCTCTTACCATCTATAGACAGAATTGTTCCTTCATATTTTCCATTAAGCATATTATATTGATCCCAGGTAACTTTATTTCTCAAAGTAATTATGCCTGTCTTTGAGTCAACAGCAAGCAGATTGGCTGGATTATTTCCCATTACATATCTGTATTTGAAAGATCACAGTACAAATTAATGTCAGCTCTCTAACAGGAGAGAGAGAGAGAGATTTTATTTATAAAATATATGTTTCCAGTCAGTAGGTCAGTAGGTCCCTGCATGTACTTTTCACTTATTAGAGACAATGTTTTTTCAGGGCAGTTTCAGGTGTTTGAAGACATTCAGAAATAGGCAAAGATGTAAATTTAAGAAAAAAGAGTTTTTGAGCAGCCATTTCTGATGGAATGTCTCTTATGCCCACTTGGATGCCGGAGTTTTCCTTTGATACTTGCGATCTCATTTCATTTGATTTTGGTACCATCAGCACTATCCTGGAAGACCTGGATCCTAGGACTTCCTGAGCTCATTGATAATTCTAAAGTATTCTCTTACCAAAGAAGTCCCTTCACCATTAGCTTGGCCTCCCTATTTCCACTTATTTCCACTCCCCCTCTCCATACACACAATGACTTCACAGGACTTGGTTTGAATTCCAAACTACGTAGGTCCTTTCCTTGTGCTTCTGTCCTATTTCCTATTCTCTTTTCTCTCCTCCTCATCTTTCACTTCCATGTCTTTTTTCCCCTCATTTACATTGGTTAAAGAAATACTGGTCAGTAAGTCTCTGTCTCAGGCGTGGTGCCAAACTCAGGGAAGAGAACTTTAAGAGGACCCGGGGTGGGGTAGGGGGTGATCTGCCCTCAGTGAACTCACGTCTGCGGGGTGGAGGACTTTGTCAGCAGTGGGGGTGCAGTGTGATGAGGGCTCTAACGGAAGCGCTCACACGGCATGAGAAGAGCACAGGGAAAGACCTTTGGAACTCACTGTGAGGCCTTTCCCCCACTGTAATTCTGGATCACGAGCACACGTGTAAAACATATGTGCATGTAGTCACACAGATTTCTCATGATCAAGTACAAATATTTTGATATGCAAAGTTAAAAAAATTACATAGCACGATTTTTCCTTAATCTACCTCATTTTTCATACCAAAGTTGTTAAAGACCAATGCCAACTAAGCACTAATTAAAGCAAAGTGAGTAACTAAATCTAATGGATTTCAATCTGGGCAAATAGGCAATGGGAAAATCAGTCCATTCAATCTTCCTGGGTAAATAACCTGATATGTGGTAATCAGCTAATTGGTCAATAAAATGTATAAACACAGGAGTGTCAAATTCTAAAGATATAATATTTCCACAATTTATAGCTTCACACTTTACATCTTACATCTTGCAGCCATTTTTATATGTTCTTAAACACTCTAAATTAAGTAATAATTCAGTGGTTTGTACTTTTTATGATTAGATGATGGTTTCTAAATAATGAAAAATATTTTAAGTCATACTTAACATTTCTAAAAAGAACATATGTACTTGATTCAATATGTGATGAAAATTAGTTGGAAATGTCAGTCTTACCTAACAGTTGTTGAAGGGCCACCAGTGTCCAGATCAGTAGCTACAAAATCTCCCACTTTATGATTTTGTCCCATCTTACTAGTTACTACATATGTCTTTGAACCTGGACGGAACACTGAGCCTTCAATTACATTTAACACAGTCACGGAGATTATAGTCGCTGTGAGCTTGTATTGGGACATAATGGAATGATGAAATTCCGCTTTATTTCTAACACCGAGACTAAGCTGCAGATTCTTCACGGCTTCATAATCTAGGGGCTAGAAAATACAGAGAGAAATAGTTTTATTATGAGAAGAAAAAAATTCTAGAGGTGAAAGAAATCCTTTGATAATAGGCAAAGAAATCCCTATGCTTCTTTAATTAAATATAGATACATACAAACATGCAATGTATTCTTTATCTTTAATCCAGTACAAACACATAAAATATACATAGCAAGAAAAAATCCAATTGTCTTAGACCTTTTGTTGCAAAAATTGGCAATGTATGACGTGAGTCCTAATTGTCCACCAAATTAAAAACTTAATATAGACAGTCAACCGTTGCCTTTTGCAGTGCAAAGACAGTTTATGTGGCTTGTATCACCTCCTGTTATTCAGAAAGTAGTTCTATATACACAAATTATGGGAGGATACATTGTAAGTTCCACCATTTGACTGGTTTATCCATAAAGAACAATTTGGACTATTTTACTACTACAAATGTGACTTTTTTCAATAAGTCTAGTGTTAGAATGTAGCATATATGTATATATATGTAAATATGTTTATATATATGTAAACATATATATGTAAAATAAAAAGAAATCCTTATGTTTTCAACATATTCTGGAAAAATTATTCATCTTATAAAATAATCAAGTACTCATTTTTATTATAAAAGGTGGTTTCTTTCTTTTTTTTTAAATAATTACTTTATTGTTGTTCAATTACAGTTATCTGCATCCTCTCCCTTCCCCTCCTCCCTTCCCCTCCACCCCCAATCTCCCTCCCCAGCCTCCCTCCTCCCCCTTGGTTCTGTCCATGTGTCCTCTATAGTGATTCCTGAAAACCCTTCTCCCCATTGTCCCTTCCCCCCTCCCCCCTGGCTATTGTTAGACTGTTCTTAATTTCAATGTCTCTGGTTATGTTTTGCTTGCTTTCTGCTTTTGTTGATTATGATTCAGTTAAAGGTGAGATCATATGGTATTTGTCCCTCACCGCCTGGCTTCAATATCAACTCCTCATAAAATCCTCTAACTATGCATTATGCCAAATATATTTTTCTAAACATCAGAAGAGAGTAACTTAGATTATTAACAAACTGAACTCTTCACTTAGCAAAAATGTTTAGCCTTTGCTCTAATATTGGCTGTATTGCAGTTCCAAGAATGGCTATAAAATTATGTATACATATACATTACACAGAAATACAAATACATATTATATATAGTATATAATCATAAGAAGAAATAATATATGATGCCACATATTGGAGAAAAATAAAAATTATTCCTGTTTCACAGGGATAGTGAGGAAAGATTAATTTTCTAAAGTAATATAGAATTTTTCTGTGAAACAGTGTAGGATTCAATCAGCCAGCATGGAATCCCAGGTAGTGTAGTGGAAAGAATATGGACTTAATAGCCAGGGAGATGTAAGTTTGAATGTTAGTGGTACCACTTACTAATGAGAACTTGAGCAGGTTGCTCTCTCTGGACCTCAATGCATTTATCTGTAATATGGGCATATAACCTATCACAGGGATGCTGTGGGGAGTAGCCTAAAGCCTCTGCTCATGGCCTCACTAAATGGAAGCTATAGAGATGGTGACACTTTATGAAGACATGAAACAAGTGATCACACATTCCTAGGAGGACAGAATTCCTTAGGAGTCTATTTCCCAGGACTATTCTGAAGGGAGGAAATAGTGGAAAAGGAATTACATTTCACTATGAAGATCCATATTGCACGCACCACACACAGTCCATGCACAGCTCTCACAAATTTTCACACAGACTGGGTAGGTCCTGCAGCACAGGGTGACGCTTTCACTACCAGCTCCCTAGGAGTCCAACGTTTCCCCTCGTCTCTCAGAGGAAATTCTACTGCAGGTGAATGTGGTGCGTCATTAGTGTAAGAGGGATGCAGGAGAACTCTAGTGACTTAAACCGAATCTCTAGTGTATTTATGTCAAAATAAACTTTGGTCAGCAGCCACAATGAGATGGGAATGTGATTCTACAGTTACAGCTATTGAATATTGACTTCATATAAAGACACTGGAGGGATAAAGAACTTTCAATTTATGTGATGAATATTCTTAGTGCATAATAGTTGTCATATATGTTGTCATGGACACAATTTTTAAAGGCAATGTTAAATCTGATTTTAAAAATATTTTCTAAATATTCTGAAAAAAACGTTAAGGATTAATCATGCCTTTTTGTAAGTGTAAAATAATTTTCTTGTTTGAAAATTCTTTCAATTCGTATGATCTGTGATGAGTTCTGTGTTGATAAAGTGTTTCAAGTTAAAATTCAGTGCCTGCTTCCATAAAATTATATAAGCAAAAATACTCTCTATGTAGAAGCTGTATTTCATATACCATTTTATTTTTGTTTTTTAACTATATTTTATTGATTATGCTGTTACAGTTGTCCCACTTTCCCCCCTTATTGCCCCCCACCCCCTTACCCCCCCTTTCCCCTCCCTTTAGTTTTGTCCATAGGTCATACACATAAGTCCTTCTGCTCCTGCACTTCCTATACTATTCTAACCTCCCCCT